>LPNX010687203.1:23376-99573 GCA_001517045.1 Pseudotsuga menziesii
GCAATTGCCTCTTGGTATGTTTTAAGTTAATGTGAAATATGAGTTTATTAGAATTAGGCGAAGGGGTGGACTCTAGATATACCCGAGAGTACTTGGAGTATGTCCAAAACTAAACCTTCATGGCTTCTCACAAGGAATATGTGGGTTGAATGGAGTCTCTGGGGCTATTGTTCATAACGCACCCATTAGGGTGTGATATAGATCGGTGCCATGAGGTCACTTTTCAGGAGTTCCCGCTTCCTTTGGGTATTTTTCCACCGTAATGGTTTGATCTAGGTGTTGGATTTTCACCTGATGGTTTGTCAATTTGGGAGAGTGAATCCTAATTATACTAGTCACTCAAGCACTTTTGATACAGCTTGACTGATCAGATGAACCGCAGCCAAGTGTAGAGCATACACACTGGAGTCTTGTCAATTTTAGTAAATTTTGAGATGGATGTTCTTGTTAAAAATAAAACCCTCCAGGAACCTCTTTCGCTCCAAGTGGACCTCAATCGGGGAATCAAGGAGGGGTTGATTTTATTATGGTTACTGAAACAAATGATGATAGAAAATGAAACATAAAAAGATAAGCAAACCACAATTTTCTAATTAGACTACCACGAACCTTTCTTCACCTTTCGGCTCAAAAGGAGGCTCGTGGGGTAAGTATTAAAGTTACTTTGAAACCAATAGAAATGGAATATGGAAATGATTTTAAATCAAATTATACTACCCTACAGATTAGTACTACGCTAGATTGAAAAAAGATGAACGAAAAGCAAAAAATGACACGGACGCAAATCCCCCCAGGGGGGATGGGGAATGGGCTCGAAAGAGCCTATTCAGAATTATTTTTATTACCAGCAGTTACAATATCAGAAAACTGATATGATGCCTCTTCATTCTTATACAGAATGAAACCAAGAGCTTACAAAGTGCAAAAATTAAAGATTTCAGTCAAAAAGGGAGACCCCTAGGGGGATTCAGAAGGCCCAAAAGTCACTTTCGAACAGAACCTCCTCCTCTTTTCTATTATACCTGCTAAAAACAAGCAAGCTTATTAGACTGAAATATTCCCAAAATCACTTTGAAAGTACCTTTGGGCCAGCTTACTTTTAACCAAAAAAAAGCTAAGTTGAAACTAGTTAAAAAAGGTAAAAAGGGAACCAAGGAAAGCAAGCTTTCCTTGGGATCTTGGCTTGCCTTTTAGGCAGCCAATATGATGTGCACTGATTTCTAGATTTATCTTTTATAACAGAAAACAGAAATCTAATGCATGCAAGCTACAAATTCTCTTTAAAATTCCATGCAAAAAGGATGATTTCCCTAAAGCTAGATCCAGAATGCTTATGAAACATTTTAAGAAAAAGATATAGATTATGGGATTTGAGAAGATATATCTATGTTAAATTTACTTTAAGATAGTATATCTAAACAATATCAAAGCTGTGAACAAAGTAACCAGGTAAAGAAATTGATTTTGAAGGAGGAAAAGGAGAAGATAAGTGCTTGTTACTAAAGGAGATCTGCAATGGAATCTTGTTAGTGGAATACAGAGGGGAAATGTCTTCAAAAATATTTTGGATGTACAGTGGATTCAAACTAGATCCAAAGCTCGTCCAATCCTTGCTACCTGAAAGCTAAACACACAATCCTGCACGAAACCTCAAGAGATCTGGATATATATATGAAAAAGAGACAAGAATTACATGCAAATAAACTTATTCAACATGTATAATATAGATATTCTTACATATATGCTATGACATATAAGAAAAACAAGTAACCTTGCCCAACTATACTCCTATTGATTCAGCTGAATCGTTCAAGCCAGACAAGGTTCAGATGTACAATTTGAGAGAAAAGTCAGCAACATCAATAGCCGTAAGACAATGCTTAATCCACACATATGAGAGCATTACACCATTTGGCCTCCAAAGCTTCTTTGTTTCAAAAATCAAAAGATTACAATAGTATTACAATAGCAGTCCCTTCAATCCAACTCTAGTTATCTTGGAAGAAGCAGCTTGAGCTTTATTTATACCAAAAATAGGAGATCCAGCCCAGGGGGGCACAAATCCCAAGGAGATAGACCACTATAGTTGAAGGAGAGTCCATCAATTCCTGATCTGTGTCTAACTGAGCCAGATCTGAGTCTCACTGAGTGCAATTGTCAATCAGAGAGCTGATCTGACTGACACCTCAACCTGTTGACTGAAGCATCCACCAAAACTCATCCAGATGAGCCAAAATGTGTGGAGGAGAGAGGGAGGGAGAAATTCCCCATGAAGGATGTTGAAGATCAACTCTGGATCTGATTTGATCACCTCCTTCAGTTAAGGATTTGTCAGATCCAATCAATCTGGTTCAGATCTAACTGATTTCAATCAAATCGGCTGAGAATCCACTGATCTATGATTCTGGATTTCCTCCATTATTCATCAATTTATTAATTAAAATAATCAATAATTGATTTTTGGAGTTTTCTGACTTGAGTGATGGAAAATCACTCAAAACTAGGAAATAATGGGTCCATGGGTTTACATTGTGCTCTTAGCTTGAAAATGAGCACCTACATGACTGAAACTGATTATTTGGCCCACTTTTATTACAAAATCAAAATTTCCAATTAAACTATTAAAAATAGCCTAAGTTTTGGAAAAATTAAATTTTAATAAAAAACACTGAAAAAACTAAAAAATTGAAAAATTGAAAAAACCTACGGGGACTTAGACATGTTCATATGATTTGACCTTGATGTCTAGCATGTTTATACATTGACACATAGACTCTAATAATCTCAATAGGCCTAAATGCCAAGCCGACCACCCCAAGTTTGGAGGTATGGAGTGAAAAACTCAGAAATTATCAGTCATTTATTCAACAACTAATAATAACCAAGGGAAAAAAACACCCTAGGCTGATCGGATTGACAAATAAAGTTTAAGAGACCGAGTCTTTTACAGACACTACCATGCTAGAACATTTATTACAATTGCCCCATGGGGTATGAACATGTGATATATTACAACAAAGATTCCCAGAAGCACTTCTGAAGGTCCTCTGAAGTCCGAACAAAAAATCTTTGTCTAGTTCATTAGGATCACTTGATAAAAAACCACTACGTACAACTTAGGTGGTAACATTCTGGATCCAACTACGGGATGTGTGCTCAATCTGGTCATAGGACAAGGAGAGGATACGAGAACACCAGAATCTTTGGTTTATATACCCTGTAAAAACATCTTAGCTTGACAAGAAAAACCTCAGTAGCACAAGTTTTATAAAAAACCAAATGAACCATTTAGCTTATTTATTTAAACAAAATACATGTAACTAACTAAAAGAAGCAAAGTTTTATTATAGCTAAGTATAAAATAGAAATCCAGAAAGTAAATGCTCTCTTTCAAGGAGCTTATTTTCCTACTCTAAGCATGATATAAAAAGGGTTAAGTGTAATCAGAAATCCAATGTAACCACCTAAGCATTTTATTAACATAAAAAAAAATTTCCTTGTCTTTGGTTACCAGCAAAAGTAAGGATACCTTATTTAGAAAATGCAAACCTGCATGATGATTCAGAATGGGCGGGATGGATGGGAGATCATAGGCATGAATAATGTCATAAAAATTCTTCCCCAACTTGTATGTGCTCATGTAGGTTGCTTCTATCCATGACTAGATAGGACTGATATACCACTCAGAATGATGAGGCAGACTGACTACATCATCATACTGATCACCATGGCTTATCAAATGAGAAGTCGTTGCACAAGCCCCAAGTAACTCCAAATAATAAGGAACCTCTATATGTGAAGATGATAGTTGAGACTGATATTCTACTAACCACATCACATCTGTATTTTCACAACACTGCTTCTCCATGTCTTCATTATTGATACCTTTGTGCAGCTCTGCATGATATGACTCTGAATGATCATATAAGATTTTTGAATGCTCCTCTTCCATACTAAGGTTTTCCAAGGTCTCCAGATCCATGCTTCCCTCTATGGAAGTATAGTAGATTGGAATTCCACAAATTTCTAAATAGACACTCCCCTTGCTGGATATAGCATAGATAGGATTCTTAATAAGATATCCACAAAAATCCCAATAGTCATCACCATCATCTATGTTAGATGTGATGGATTCCCCATTGCTGATATCAGGTTCCGATGTCAAGTTTTCTTTGTCTTCATTACTGATACTGATATATGGCTCAGAATGATCATGTGGATAAACTGCATGCTCCTTTTTTATATCAAAATTTTCCAAGGCCACATGGTCCATGGTCTCTCCTTTATATATGCCATAGATAGAAAAATCAACAAAACCATCAAAAGTTGTTGGTTCATTATTTTCCTCTTTATTCATGTCATAGACCGGATTTTCCATGAATTTCCAAGACTCCTCATCAATATCTTTGTCGGGGATAAGGGAGTCTTCATCACTTGTATCATGCTCTAAGATATACTTGTCCTCATTTTCATACTCATCTTCTTCAGAGAAAAGGTCACAAGGCAGTAAACCTTCCAGACTGTCATCATTATATGGAGAACACGTAGGAGTCCCATCATTTACATTATAGTTTTCATCATAAGTTTCACTATAAGATTCTGCAATGGTTTCATCCTTAGGTGTGTACTGTTTAGTTGGTGACAAAGGGTAGGATTGGCCTACCATGTATATATGATCATGATCACTTGAAGTTGTTTCCTGATTACTGACCACGGGAATTCCATGTTCCATGACTTGATTTGCAACATAACAAGTGCTTTCTTGGTGGAAATGTTCACAGGGTCTACACCATGGAATTACTTCTTCTACCATGTTAGCTGAATCTAAATGGTTTGGAATCCTAGGCTCTTATTGAGGAAACTTCTTTTGATACATCTGATTCTGCCTAGGCTGAAAGTTCCTAGATCCATTATTTATTTCCATTGTGATTATTCTATTGTGCATAAGATTCAGTTGTGCAGAATAATTTGCCATAAGTTGGTTTTGACTAGTAACCAAGTCTTTTATCATGTCTGTTACCTTTTCCATGGGATCTTTAGAAGTTCCCTTTTCTTTTGATTCAAAGGCTTTACCCTTGGTCTCTTTGTTGTAGGAATTGTTTCCCCTAGTGTGACCTAGAATGTTGGACTTGCCTGAAGACTGCATATTCTTTTCTATTTTCTCGGCCAATTCCTGAGCAGTTTTTAGATTGACCGGCGCTTTGTCTCTTAACTGGTACCTCAAATCACCAGTGAAAGCTTTGATGTAAGATATGAGGATGGAGGCATCCCTTGTCTTGATTTCTCTAGGGAGGTCTGCAACCACACACCTGAACGTAGTGTTAAAGTCATCCATGGTTTCATTCTCCATCTTCTTTATGTTATGAAGGGTAGCAAGCAGATGTCTTGGTTCTTTCTTTTCCCCCCATTTCTTCTTAAAACCCTCTAGGAATTCACTAAGAGTTTTATATGAATCATCTAGGTCAAAGTACCATTATTCAGCATCATCTTCTAAGGATAAATAAAAGAGCTTCATTTTGACATCGTCATGGTCATGGGAAGCATCATTGCAATCACTGACCAGGTGCTTTTCAAACTTTCGAAGGTGAGACCTAGCAGTGATGGCATTATTGCCCTGAAATATCGGGAGCTTCTTGATAGCATCTTTTGGAATGGCATGGGGAGCACCTGCTATCTAAGAAAAGTCAAGGGGTTTGAATAATTCCGTCATTTCTTGAGATTGGTGAACATGACTCTCTACAAATATGTGATGGATATTTGAGAGGGATTGGTCTCCTAAATCTTCAAGGTTTCTACGAGAAGTCTGTCTATTCAATATTTCCCTAATAAACCTTTCGGGATCAGGGAGAGGATTGAATAATTGATGGTGGTTTCTTCAAGTAGAAATTCTTGGAGGGATGTTAGACAGTGGAGTCGCCAGATGGATCGAGTTTTAATTTTAATTATTTTTAGAGACTAGATCAATCAAATTTTTTTATCTTTTTAGTTGTTTAGAAAAAAGTTAAGCTAAGTCATACCCGGGAATAAAAATATTTGTCCCCAGCAACTGCGCCAAAAAGTGTTGCCGTCTTTCACACACCTGGGTCACGTGGCAGAAATATTCAAGCCACTTGGTGTGTCCTTGGGGGCAAGTCTCGAGTCAAGGCTGTCACCTTGTTCTTGACTCTTCCGTTTAGGCTCAACTCCTGACGAAGCCAAGGGAGGTAGACCCTATTAAGTTACTAAGGCTAATTACTTAGTATGGTGATGTTAAACTGAATGAATTACTTGGGAGTTTTAAATTTAACCATAAACAACCATAGATGACAAGATACAAAATGAGCGCACGAAAGCACAATGCTAAGACACAATATATATATATATATATATATATATATATAACAAGAAAATAACCATTGCCTTAAAAATGGAGTCAAAAGAAAATCAATGTACTTGCATGTGCTTGGAGTGAATGTTTTGCAATTGCGTCTTGGTACATTTTAAGTTAATGTGAAATATGAGTTGATTAGAATTAGGTGAAGGGGTGGACTCCAGATATACCTGAGAGTACTTAGAGTATGTCCAAAACTAAACCTTCAAGGCTACCCGCAACGAATACGTGGGCTGAATGGAGTCTCTGGGGCTATTGTTCATAACGCACCCGTTAGGGTGTGACAGAGATCGGTGCCCCGAGGTCACTTTTCAGGAGTTCCCACTTCCTTTGGGTATTTTGCCACCGTAATCGTTTGATCTAGGTGTTATATTTTCACCTGATGGTTTGTCAATTTGGGAGAGTGAATCCTAATTATACTAGTCACTCAAGTGCTTTTGATATAGCTTGACTGATCGGACGAACCGCAGCCAAGTTCAGAGCATACACACTAGAGTCTTGTCAATTTTAGTAAATTTTGAGATGGATGTTCTTGTTAAAAAGAAAACCCTCCAGGAACCTCTTTCGCTCCAAGTGGACCTCAATCGAGGAATCAAGGAGGGGTTGATTTTATTATGGTTACTGAAATAAATGATTATAGCAAATGAAACATAAAAAGATAAGCAAACCACAATTTTCTAATTAGACTACCACGAACCTTTCTTCACATTTCGGCTCAAAAGGAGGCTCGTGGGGTTAGTATTAAAGTTACTTTGAAACCAATAGAAATAGAATATGGAAATTATTTTAAATCAAATTATACTACCCTGCAGATTAGTGCTACGCTAGATTGAAAAAAGATGAACGAAAAGAAAAAAATGACACAGACGCAAATCCCCTCAGGGGGGATGGGGAATGGGCTCGAAAGAGCCTATTCAGAATTATTTTTATTACCAGTGGTTACAATATCAGAAAACTGATATGATGCCTCTTGATTCTTATACAGAATGAAACCAAGAGCTTACAAAGTGCAAAAATTAAAGATTTCAGTAAAAAAGGGAGACCCTTGGGGGGATTCAGAAGGCCCAAAAGTCACCTTCAAACAGAAGCTCCTTCTCTTTTCTGTTATACCTGATAAAAAATAGCAATATTATTAGACTGAAATATGCCCAAAATCACTCTGAAAGTATCTTTGGGTCAGCTTATGTTTAACCAAAAAAAAGCCAAGTTAAAACTAGTTAAAAAAGGTAAAAAGGGAACCAAGGAAAGCAAGCTTTCCTTGGGATCTTGTCTTGCCTTTTAGGCAGCCAATATGATGTGCACTGATTGCTATATTTATCTTTTATAACAGAAAACAGAAATCTAATGCATGCAAGCTACAAATTCTCTTTAAAATTCCATGCAAAAAGGATGATTTCCCTAAAGCTAGATCCAGAATGCTTATGAAACATTTTAAGAACAAGATATAGATTATGGGATTTGAGAAGATAGATCTATGTTAAATTTACTTTAAGATAGTATATCTAAACAATATCAAAGCTGTGAACAAAGTAACCAGGTAAAGAAATTGATTTTGAAGGAGGAAAAGGAGAAGAGAAGTGCTTGTTACTAAAGCAGATCTGCAATGGAAACTTGTTAGTGGAATACAGAGGGGAAATTTCTTCAAAAAGCTTTTGGATATACAGTGGATTCAAACTAGATCCAAAGCTCGTCCAATCCTTGCTACCTGAAAGCTAAACACACAATCCTGCACGAAACCTCAAGAGATCTGGATATATATATGAAAAAGAGACAAGAATTACATGCAAATAAACTTATTCAACATGTATAATATAGATATTCTTACATATATGCTATGAGATATAAGAGAAACAAGTAACCTTACTTGCCCAACTATACTCCTATTGATTCAGCTGAATCGTTCAAGCCAGACAGGGTTCAGATGTACAATTTGAGAGAAAAGTCGGCAACATCAATAGCTGTAAGACAATGCTTAATCCACACATATGAGAGGATTACACCATTTGGACTCCAAAGCTTATTTGTTTCAACAATCAAATGATTACAACAGTATTACAATAGCAAGCCCTTCAATCCAACTCTAACTAGCTTGGAATAAGCAGCCTGAGCTTTATTTATACAAAAAATAGGAGATCCAGTCGAGGGGGGAAAAAATACCAAGGAGATAGACCACTGTAGCTGAAGGAGAGTCCATCAATGCCTGATCTGTGTCTAACTGATCCAGATCTGACTCTCAGTGAGTGCAATTGCCAATCGGAGAGCTGATGTGACTGACACCTCAACCTATTTACTGAAGCATACACCAAAACTCATCTAGATGAGCCAAAACATGTGGAGGAGAGAGGGAGGGAGAAATTCCCCATAAAGGATGCTGAAGATCAACTCTGGATTTGATTTGATCACCTCCTTCAGTCAAGGATTTGTCAGATCCAGTCAATCTGGTTCAGATCTGACTGATTTCAATCAAATCAGCTAAGAATCCACTGATATATGATTCTGGATTTGCTCCATTATTCATCAATTTATTAATTAAAATAGTCAATAATTGATTTTTGGGGCTTTCTGACCTGAGTGATGGAAAATCACTCAAAACTAGGAAATAATGGGTCCATGGGTTTACATGGTGCTCTTAGCTTGAAAATGAGCACCTACATGACTGAAATAGATTATTTGGCCCACTTTTATTACAAAATTAATTTTTCCAATTAAACTATTAAAAAATAGCCTAAGTTTTGGAAAATTTAAATTTTAATAAAAAACACTAGAAAAACTAAAAATTTGAAAAATTGAAAAAACCTAGGGGGACTTAGACATGTTCATATGACTCGACCATGATGTCTAGCATGTTTATGCATTGACACATAGACTCTAATAATCTCAATAGGCCTAAATACCAAGCCGACCACCCCAACTTTGGAGGTATGGAGTGAAAAACTCAAAAATTATCAGTCATTTATTTAACAACTAATAATAACCAAGGGAAAAAAACACCTTGGGCTGATTGGATTGAAAAATAAAGTCTAAGAGACCGAGTATTTTACAGACACTGTCATGCTAGAACATTTATTACAATTCCCCCATGGGGTATGAACATGTGATATAGTACAACAAAGCTTCCCAGAAGCACTTTTGAAGGTCTTCTGAAGTCCGAACAAAAAATCTTTTTCCGGTTCACCAGGCTCACTTGATAAAAAAATGACTAGGTACAACTTAGTTGGTAACACCACATATGCTACCTCTTTGATTGTGCCAGTATTTATGAGATTTCATCTCTCATGACCATATTCCAATGTATTAGCAGATATATTCATCCATTATGGAGATCTTGTTCACAATATATTGTACGTGGCGATGACCACATGTGGCATATGTCTATTATGCCTATTCATGGCCATTGTACTCTTATGTATCTGATCCTACTACATGTATATTTGTAGTCACATGTTGAGATTTATCATTGTATTGTACTAATGAGTGGTTGGTTCTTCCTCCTGGGTCTTCATTACTCCACTTCTGAGATGGATAGAATGGATTTCGGAAATCATGTTACTCCTTTGACCTCACACATTAGGGGGCATCTGTTATAGTTGATTTTACCACACTTGGTAGATCACACATTTATGGCCTTCCATGTCCCTCTATAGAATATTTGGACCCCCATTGATAAAATGATACTTTGATGATCCAATAGAACCCCTAAAAAATATTTGTTTATTTCTATACATGAATTTTAAGATAATATACGTGTGTACATGCAACCTGCTCCACTTTAGCCCACGTACATAGGGAAATGTGCATAAAAACAAAAACTTTTGCATTTTTTCTTAATGAGCCCTGAATAACTTGACTCTTGGCCTTCCATATGCCTAGAAATGCTCTAAATCAACTCTCCATTGTCTATTGGAGGGCTATATATTGAGCCTCGTGGATGCATTGAAGGAGGAGAAGATTGGAGAGAAAGGAAACTATAGTTCATTGTTTCCTCATTTGCTTATGCTTGATTTTGCATCCCTTTGTCCATTTGAGCACGCATTGTTGCTCTTCCCAAGCTTGCCATTTCTTTGTAAGCTTTCCATTGAGATGGAGGACTCAGTTTCTCCATTTCGACGAGGTTTCTACATAGTTTGTCATTGTTCTCTATGTTTATTATTAATAGAAATATCCATTTCTTGTCCATTACATGTGTAGGACTATGAATATTTTATCCATGGAAGTAGTTATATTTTCTTATACAAGTTGTATTTATATATGTTAGAGTAGGTCTAACAATTTTACACATATCATGCTTGTCTTGTTTTTTGTTGTTGAGAGTGAATTGTAGGTACAAGCGTGTTGGAAAAGCTCAATGGGGATCTGCTACAATCATCCAAAATATGGTACGTTTCATATCCCTTAGTGTTAGCAGCATCTGTTTCTCTTCCATATTGAAGTGGATTGATTTCTGGTGTCATTCAATCTATTGTGGTCTACCCCAAGCCATAGGAATTTTCTCTCTGTAACACGCATTCTTTTTCCATATTAGCTTGTCCTATGTTTCTTCATTTAGATGAAAAAAATTAGCAACAATTTTATTTACATACCTTTTCCATTCTTCCTCTTCTTCTCCCTCTAATCCAAGGTCCTGAGAATATTTCCATCCCCTCCTCCCTTTGTTTTGTGGCTGTTGGGATTGATCATTGGCTAATACTATAATTCTCTAGGTTCTTAGATGTTGGATGAATTGAACTGATACTATATATTTCTATGCAGCACCTGCCCAAGGATCTTCTCCAATTATTACTTTTGTGACATTCCCTATTCTACACGTTGTCCAATTTCCTACTAAGGGGAATGCCAAGACCATTTCTTTCCAACCTATTGATCCATTTTTATGGGTTTTATTTGGATTTATGAACCATTGCACTAATGAAGTGTATGAGCAGTATTTCGAGGTCATAACTGTTCCCCACAGCATGTCTGGGTTCTGATCTAGTCTCCATAGAGTCTTTGTTGCTAGAGGTTGAGGTTTTTGACTCCCCAGCCATTGAGCTCCTTTGGTAGTGAAAGTGAACACCATTTGACCAGAGGTATTCCTTTTGCTTGCTTTCTTGTTGTCCACGGGAAGGAGAAGCATTTCTTTCTTATCTTCATTAGTATTCCTTTCACTATATAAGATATAGATTCCCAATATACTGGAATACTTTGTAGGACTACTTTTAAAAGTACTAATCTACCTCCTCTAGATAGGAACCGGTTTGTCCATGCTGATATTCGATTTTCAATTTTTTTCTACAACCAAACCCAATATTGGAAGGAATAACTGTTGGGTTTTAGGAAAAATCCTAAGTATTTGAAAGTATCTTCAGTTGGCATAACCGAAAAAGGCACTATCTCCTTCAAACTATGTGGCATTTCTGCTAAGAATTCATTGTATACTAAAGGCACTATCCTAAGTATTTGAAAGTATCTTCAGTTGGCATAACCGAAAAAGGCACTATCTCCTTGAAACTATGTGGCATTTCTGCTAAGAATTCATTATCTACCAAATTTTATTTTTCTGTATTTATTACCATGCTCATATCCCTATTACAATTTTCCAACAATAAGGAAAATACCCTAAGATTCCTGGTGTTTCCTTTCCCAAATTTTAGGACATCATCCACAAAGAGTGCATGTGTCATTTATTCTACATTGGATACCTTGATTCCCTCAATTTTCCTTGTTTCTTTTGCATTGTGAAACCTTCTGCTACCAATAAAAACAGGAAGGGGGAGAGGGGGTATCCTTGTCGTAATCCTATAGTTGGGTGAATTTATTTTAAGGGGATTTGTTTAACATCACTGCAAATGAAGTTGATTATATGCATCCCAATATCCATTCCACCATTTCCAAATACATTCCAATTTGGATCAGTAACAACCTTACAAATGTTCATATTACTCTGTCACAAAATTTGGATAGATCCAATTTAATCGCAAAGGAACACTGCTTCTCTTTCTTGATTGTATATACAAATTCTTGTGCCAAAGAAACTTGTTGAGGCCTGGAAATTCGCAGGCAACAATAGCAAGGGATTCTCCCTAGTCAACATTCCCAACTAGCCCGTGACTGTTTGGTGTAGGGAATCCATCTGGTTTGCGGTCTGGCTACCGTAGGTCAAGTAACAAAACTAAAAGGTTTACCGGTTCCAGCCCGGTTCACTGTATGTATTTTTGTATTTTGACTTAAAGTATGATATGAACGTGCCTAATTAACATGCAGGGTGATAAAGGATGCAAGGAGTAGTCACAAAGTGATGCATAGGTTCTTACCTCCCGTCTTAAACTCCAAGCATCTGAATCACATAAATTGCGAGAAATTAAATACTAACTAAGCTATCTCTAGAGAGGTAGATATTAATTCATGAGAAATGCACTACTGTCCATGTGTTATGGCAAATCGCAGATAGCCGTTCTTATAACCAAAACATATAAACATGAATAAAAGTATACATGATAAGATAGCTCATCAACAGTTAAAAATCGCATTACTCATAGTGGAAAACATCACAGAATATACTAAAGAACATTCAGACAAGACCATAGGTTCAGGAAGTTAGAACACTCTAACAGTTAATGAAACACAGTTGAAAACGAAATAGTTCGAATTCAACATCGCTCATTTAATCACATTGATACATTCCACATAGCACTTTCTCCAATAGGCAAAATTTGCAATTTCTGGTTGTAAAACGAAATAGTTCCTCTTACAAACAATAGTTTACAAGTTTTTTCAAGGGAAAAATCCCCCGTAAGTTCTAACTTTCCTATATTTAAAAAAAATTAGCTAATCGCTTGGGTTTCCCCTAAACGTGTGACCTTTCGGTCCCCCAAGATGTTTAATATCCCCATTTTATCTTTTCTGTGCGCACTCATGATCTGCTAAGTAACTGACAAATATTTCCAGGTTTGGGCCTTTGTCGCTATTGGTTTTGCCTTCTCTTTCGCTGGCTCTCCTTGGGATCCTACCGGTTTCAGTTCGATCTTTGCCAAAAATGCCCAGCTCCCTTCTGCCACTTATCTCCCCACTATTCCTTCATGTCTCGGTAGTCTAAATCAGTCTCTTGAGTCCACCTTCAATTAAACAACATGTGTCATTCATTGGGACTGCATTTTCAATAACATCAAATTACACCAACCAAAACGGTTAATCATCAAGAGAGGCCATGTACTACATTACTGTTATGAGAACCTTAACAAATTACGGCACGACTATGACGGAAAGAGAAAACTCATCGGCAGCTTAAACACTAAACATCGGCCTGGTAGTCTCATCTATAGCCGCATAAGCAGGTCTTAACAGGCAACGGGTACTGCGAAACCATTAAGCCTATCGGAGTCGAAAGAGCTATGACCTAAGTTGTGGGCGGGAAAGCTTCCAATCGGCATTCAGAAAGACATCAACGTCAAAATACAAGTGCTTTGCACAACCACAAGGGTGGAAGAAGAAAGGCTATAGACACACGACTAAAAATTGACACGCATCGGTGGGCGGAGCACTTACATTACGGGTACTTAGCTGCTTTGGGAGCCGCAATGGCAGAAGACAAACAGACAATAGCCTCCGATCAAAACATATTCTGACGCCAGATCAATAAAAATACTAAGTGTTCAAAACAACCTTAAAATTTAGCAACGATCAAAAACCTATTTCACCTCCGAAACAACGGCTTTACAAAGAACAATTGATTCGATTCATCTTCGACTAGCAAAAACAAACTCTAAAATCAGCGACCCACAGCAATTTCAAACATAAGCAATTTATGAAAATAGGAAGAGAGTTAATCTTCAAATAATCTAAAATTAAAGCATGACCAAAAATTTCACGGATCCAAATGATTCAAAGCAGCATTAAAATCATGAGGGGGGCCAAAATTTGAAAAATTTGGGGAAAATAGTTGCAGCTGCAACAATTGGCGATTACCTGGTGAACCTAGATCTCTGGACGATTATTCCCCAAGTGACTGACTGTTTAACAATAAACATACCTATTGAATTCTTCCAGCTATCTGGATTTCTCAAATAGCAAAGATATGTACCTTTAATCATTGATGATAGTCCGATTTGGGGGAGTGGAAACCAGGATGTCCAAGTCAAGATAACTCTTTTGAGGCCGAAAGATGAATTTCATTGTTACCTCTATCATCAAGTAGCTGCTAGCTTGGACACCACAGGATTGTAGCATATGGTACACAGAAATAATCATTTGTTCCTCATTCCCATGCCATTCTAGCACTTTTCATGCTTTTGGACTTTTGTCCTTTTCATATGAGTCCTCCTGCATGCCTTTCTTTCTGAATTTTAATTCAGGCTCCTCTATCCCAAGTGTCCTTTTGTGTGAGAGGTGTATTCACATTTCAGCTCGCGGTTGGAGAGGAACTTTCGACGATTTAGTACTTATATGGTTATATAATGCTTTCATAGGATTTTTTGACTCTTATCTGCCTTTTGGCATTCATTTCTTGGCATGGGATCATTTGTATCTAATATACTGTTTACCTTGATTCTTTCCATGGGCCCTTTGCTGTCACTCCCTAGGACATTTTAAATGTGACATGGATGGAGCCTCAAAATAGTATTCCAAACCCTTTGATTCTAGTTTATTTCACAAGGATTAATCAGGACTTCAATGCATACATAGCTATTCAAGAAAACTACTAAAATGGAAGAAGTTCTTTTAGATAAATAGCAATACACAGTCTTATACCCAAGAACTCTAATCATTCCAAAATTCTGATGTTCCCCATGCAAATGCGGGTTTGCCTCCTTTATTGAAATCGGTAGAAATTTAAACTAAACAAAAATGAACATCATGACTCAAAAACGACAGCCAGGCCAGATTATTTATATACAAGATAGAAGAACACAAAAAAAAATCAGGAAAAATAAGGTTTGAGAACTAAGCCATTTACTGGTAAGTTCTCTTTCCACCCTTGTAAATCTTGCAACCTATAAGTTGAAGGGCCAAGCTTCACCGCAATCTGGAAAGGACCTACCGACAACTGCTGGAATTTCGTGTGTTTTCCTTTTTCATCATGGGGGTGGTCCCACTTCAAAACCAAATCTCCCACTTCAAAGTCTTTTGTTCCTACCTTGTGTTTATCAAACCATCTTTTTATTACCTCCTGTTGTTGCTTAAAGCACTCCCTGGCTTTAGATCGAGACTCTTCTACCTTCAAGAGATTATATATCCTCATTTGCAAGACTTCATTATCCGATCCTCTAGATTCTTGAGCTATTATGGAAGAGGGTAGCATGATATTGGGGGCAAGAATGGCCTCTTTACCTTACACAAGGGTATACGAAGACACTCCTATCGAAGACTTGGGGGTGACTCTATCTGCCCAAAGGGCGTTTGGTAGCTCTGAGTGCCAACTCCTCTGGTTTTCTATCATAGTCTTCTTTAAAATCCTAATCATATTTTTGTTAGTAGATTCAGCCAAGCCGTTTCCCTGTGGATAATAATTGGCAGAGTAATGAAACTTTATTCCTTTCTCGTGAGCAACAGCAGTTAATTTAATCGACGAAAAGTAAGTAGCGTTATCAAAGACTAAAGAAATTGGAACTCCAAACCTGATCATAATATGGTCTTGCAGGAAGTTTATGACCACATCCTCATTTATTTTGCGCAGTGGGATGGCTTCGACCCAATGAGTGAAGTAATCGGTTGCAGTCAGAATATACTTGTGTTGTAGGAAAGAATTCGGTTTTATCTCCCCAATAATATCCAACCCCCATTGCTCGAATGGCTCCGTGATCATCACAGGCTTCAGTGGTCCAGCTGCTTTAGGCTGTCTTCTGCTACACCTTTGACAAATGTCGCACTTCCTGACATGGGCGTGTGCATCTTTGAAAAGCGTGGGCCAATAGTATCTCGATCTAAGAATTTTGTGAGCTGTAGTATCTCCTGAAAAATGTCCCCCAGCAGGCCCGTCATGCAAATCTGTCATTACCTTCTTCACATCTTCTTTTTCTAAGCATCTAAGAAGAACTCTGTCGTAATTTTTTCTGAATAATATTCCTTCAATAATTTGATAGGAGGCTTATTTAAGGCACAACACTCTTCTTTTCTTAGAATTCCAGTGTTCTAGAAACGATCCTGTCTGAAGGTAATGCACAAGATCTCGATACCAATATTCAGGGGCTGTGAAAAGAGGGCATACATCCATCAGATGTAATTCAACTTCGTCTTCCCAGGCATGTTCTTCATTGTTTCCATTTTCAGTCATTAATTTCCACAACCCTTTCCCTTTAACTATAGAATCTGGCTTGAACTCGAGGTCATACTCTTGAAGAGCTATTACCCAATCACCCCTTCTTTCTCCTAACTCCTTCTGTACAAAAAGAGACCTTACAGCTGGGTGTGGGATGATTACCTTAGTCCAGTTTTTTAATATGTAGGGCCTGAATTGTTTCACCACTTTGAACACTGTGTAAGCTTGTTTATCTATAGCTGGGTAATTAAATTCGGCCCCTTGTAGACCAGTGCTCATAAATGATATGGGGAACTCATCTCCCCCATCTTGCTTCTGAGTAAGCACAGCTGCTAGCGAATCATCAGATGCGAACGTGTACAAAATAAAATCTTTATCAAAATCCGGGCTTTTTAGGGAGGGTGCGTGCGCAACAGCAGTTTTAATCTTGCTGAATGCATTCTTTTCAACCTCAGTCCACTTGAATTGTACACTTTGCTTCACCATTTGCTGCAGAGGTTTGACAATTTGAGCGAAGTCTGGCACAAATCTTCGCACGATGTTTATTGTTCCCATAAATTATTGCATCCCCTTTTTATTATGGAGCAAGGGGATTTGTTCAATGGCCTTGATCCTTTCTGGGTCTATAGAGATTCCCTTCTTTGAAACTACATGACCCAGCAACTTACCCTCCATAACAGCGAACACACACTTCTTGGGATTGAGTGAGATACCATATTTTCGGTAGCGTTCAAAAATCTGCTTTAGATGAAACACATGTTCTTCTCTCCTCTTTGAGAATATCGTAATATCATCGAGGTACACTACAACACTACAGCCAATCAAACCACAGAAAGCTATGTCCATAGCCCTATGGAACGTAGCTCCAGTGTTTATAATCCCAAAGGGCATTCTTTGGTAAGCGAAGGTTCCCCACCTGGTCCTGAATGTTGTCTTCAATCTGTCTTCTTCGGCTACTAATACTTGATTGTAGCCTGTGAATCCGTCTAATACAGAAAATAGTTCAAAACCTGAGACCATTTGTAGTAATTTCTCCATGGGTGGAACAGGATAATTGTCTTTATCCGAAGCGCGATTTAAATTTCTGAAATCCACACATAGCCTGATTTCTCTAGATTTTTTTCTTACTAGTACCAGATTTGAAACCCATTCAGAGTGTCTGACCTTAAAAATAATTCTAGCATCCAATAATTTCTTAACTTCACTTTGGATTAGAGGCTCCAACTTTGTGTGCATTTTCCTTAAAGGTTGCTGATAAGGTTTGAATCCAGATTTGATGGGGATAACATGCTGGATGATACTGGTGTCATATGTCTTCAGATCTTTGTATGTCTAGGCGAAAACATCTTTATATTGATTAAAAAGACTGATGAACTTATCTCTTTCTGCTGGTGAACAACATTTTCCAAGATTCACATATTTGGGCTTTGTCTCAGTCCCTAAATTTATCAATTCGAACTGTAGAGATGAGCTGTGAGTCTTCATGTTTGCTGGTCTTCTAAATTTTTCATTTAAATCAAACATCCGCTCTAAGGTTCTGACTCCTTTAGGGATGAAATTATCAAATTTCAGCTCGGCCTGATGTTCTTCATCATCAATAATCGCCCCTTTAAATACTTCGTCATTCGTTAAGAATTCTATAATATGTTGATCGTCGTCGAACACTCATAGGTTGGTAATCATGTCTGGAATCGAGGGCCTAAAAAGCAATTCAACGGAGCACCAATTATTAGTAGGCACAAGCCTAGCAGCTGATGTGACCAACAAGTCAGTAGCTGCATTCTTAAGTCTTGGAATTGATATAATATTAAATGCATTAAAACATTTGAGCAAATCCCATACCTCATTTTGATAAGCTTTTAAGTGAGGAGAAATATAATGTATTTGATTCCAAATCTGTTTTACAATTATTTTAGAATCTCCAAAAACTTTCAGATTATTTACCTTTAATTCGATTGCTTTCCTTAAACCTTGGACCAACGCTTCATATTCAGCTGTGTTATTTGTACATTCAAAATCTAACCTACATGAAAGAAAATGTTTGTTCTTCTCGGGGTCTATCAGGACACACCTGGCCCCTGACCCTTCTAATGTTTTAGATCCATAAAAAAAAGTGTCCAGAAATTGCTAACTACTATACGGGAATCTACTCCTACTGCTAAGTTTACTATTTTACGGTCAATTTCATCAGCCTGTGAAAACCGAAGGAGATCAGGCTGAGCGTCTGATGTATCGCTGGCTTCTTCAGCTTGGTAATTTCCCTATTCTAACTCAATAAAATAATTTCCCAACACAAAATCCACTGGTTTGTTTTTTTCCTCAAGCTGAGTAACGTTGTATTTCATATGGGGCTCCCTCAAAATTTTGATTTTATTCAGGCTTCCTTTATACGGGAGCCACAGATGTGACCAGTCTGAGGCAAAATATCCTTTTAGCTTTGCTGACCAGTCTCTGCTCAGAACAAGCCCATAAGCGTCGGGTATGTTAGCCACCACGATATCAATAACTTGACACACCTTATCATTTGAAGACAAGCGAACTGGGACATCCTCCATTTCCCCAATTACCTTCACATTCGTCCTATCCAACTGAACAACCCTCCAAGTGGATGGCTTAGGCTTCCCATTTATCCTTTTGCAGACTGATATTGGCATGACGTTAACCGATGTCCCTGAGTCTACCAAGCAATTATGTACGTTGTGATTAAAAATTTCAAAAGTGAGGAGGAAAGGTGGATTCTTGTTCTTCGGCTTACCCCCAATGCTTGCTTCCCCAATTTCTTCTTCTTCCTTGGGTTGATTATTAGTGGGCATCCTCTCCTCTAATGCTTCAAGCGCTTTCAATAGTTTTTCTTTCTGCTGCGGCACTTTACACATTTCAAATAATGAGATATTCACCCTTACCTTCTTTATATCTTCCACGATGTCATAATCCATATGATATTTGGTGGAATGCGGTTTATCAACATTCATCTTTTCTTCATTGTGCTTGGTCAGCATATCATTCTATCTAGGATCTTGGATGGTGATGGTGAATTCGGGAATTTTATCAGTTGAGGAATTATTTTGAAATTTCTTAACATTTTTCTGAAGCCTTTTAATCTTTGGGAGCATGAGACTGTCTTCTTTCACCAACCCTTGGATTCTTCTTGTTACATTCGTTTCCACGACGTCCTCATATTCCCAATTCCTTTCTTCCTCAGCATTGAATAACGAGACAGAGTTCCACAGAACCATGGTCTCATCCTCTTGTTCTTTCATTGACATATTATTGTCTTTTCTTTCTTCATCTCCATCTTCTGTTAATTTAGAATCCAACAGTTGATTCATCACTAACGTCATTGAGTTTATCCATTGAGGACAATTCTTTTCAAAGTGAGTTTGTTGGTGGAAAGTGCAAAAATTGTCCATTCCTACCTCTGTTAAATTCATAGATGCCGAATTGTACGGAGGGGGTTGGGATTGATTGTTGTCCTCCCGTTTCTTGTAATAGGGCTTGTAGAACTTTTGGGCTTCCTTTTCCTTTTCCAAGTCTATGATTCTATTAGAAATCTTCTGCATCATTTTTTCCATACTTTCAAAATCTGGTGATTGCTCTTCCTTAGGCTTAGTAAACAACAAGGCTTTCCTTCCCACATTTTTCTCTCCTGATCGTTTGGGATAATCTTTGATACTTTCCCTTCCAGCCTCTAATTTTTCTGCCTCCTCATAGGTCTCTACTAAAGTGGGCTTGGCCTTCATTTTGGCGAACATGGCCAACTCGGGTCCTAAAGCTGAGGTATAATATTCAATCAAGACTTTATCCGAAGGTCTGTCAGCTTCAGAGAAATTCTTGAGGTACGCTGCAAATATTTGGGTGAAGCTGTGCACCTTCTCCTTTCTCTCTTTATTTAAGGCGCATAGTCCTTTCATGAGGGTTGCATGGGTCTTTTGGGTCGCATACTTACTTCTAAAAATCCTCTCGAAGGTATCCCAATCAGGGATAGAGTTTGCAGGAAAACCAAAGTACCACGATGTTGCAGCTCCTTTAAGGGTGTGCGGGAAAATTTTGCAAACTACATCCTCATACTCCCCAGCCCTTAACCATTATATTGCCAAATAGAAACTTTGCAAGTGGTCATCTACTAGTATCTTCTCACTTGGGTCGAATTTGGGCAGCATCTTTTCAAAGGATTGAGGTAAATCATGCAACGGAGGTGATAGGTTTAAAGGTGATCTGGCTTTCCAAGCAGGTGGTGGATTCGGTGAGTTGGGTGGTTGATTTGCGTTTACGCCTGGCATAAGTCTGGGTGGAGAGTGAGGAGGTGAGCAAATAGGAGTATGAACAGGAGAACTGTGAGGAGTATCGGGGCCTTCTTAATTCAAAGGCAGTACAACTTCCTGTAAGGTTATTTCTACAAGTTCTTCCCAATCCCCAACCAGCATTGAGTCTTCCAATATAGGACGATCTTTCCTTTTATATTCTCTTCTGGGCAATTCAGGGATGATCGGCAATCCTCCAATCTTATTCAAATATTCCCTAGTGTGTCTTCTCAGATTATTAACAACTTCATTGTCGACAGAATACAAATGTTCTCTACCCCCTTCTTGCGGAATTAGATTAGGAAACACACTGGCTTCTGAACTGTTACCGGTGGAATAGTCTCGGGAAAACGGGTTTCCTCGGCCAGCCATGCACTGGCAGCCCTCCTTCTAGCGCCAAAAACTGTTGAGGCCTAGAAATTCACAGGAAACAACAGCAAGGGATTCTCCCCAGTCAACGTTCCCAACTAGCCCGTGACTATTTGGTGTAGGGAATCCGTCCGGTTTGCGGTCCAGCTACCGTAGGTCAAGTAACAAAACTAAAAGGTTTACCGGTTGCGGCCCAGTTCATCGTATATATTTTTGTATTTTGACTTAAAGTATGATATGCACGTTCCTAATTAACATGTAGGGTGATAAAGGATGCAAGGAGTAGTCACAAAGTGATGCGCAGGTTCTTACCTCCCATCTTAAACTCCAAGCATCTGAATCACATAAATTGTGAGAAAGTAAATACTAACTAAGCTATCTCTAGAGAGCTAGATATTAATTCATGAGCAATGCACTACTGTCCATGTGTTATGGAAAATCGCAGATAGTCGTTCTTATAACCAAAACATATAAACATGAATAAAAGTATACATGATAAGATAGCTCATCAACAGTTAAAAATCCCATTACTCATAGTGGAAAACATCATAGAATATACTAAAGAACATTCAGACAAGAACATAGGTTCAGGAAGTTAGAACGCTCTCACAGTTAATGAAACATAGTTGAAAACGAAATAGTTCCCATTCAACATCGCTCATTTAATCACATTGATACATTCCACATAGCACTTTCTCCAATAGGAAAAATTTTCAATTTCTGGTTGTAAAACGAAATAGTTCCTCTTACAAACAATAGTTTACAAGTTTTTTCAAGGGAAAAAGCCCCCGTAAGTTCTAACTTTCCTATATTTAAAAAAAATTAGCTAATCGCTTGGGTTGCCCCTGAACATGTGACCTTTCAGTCCCCCAAGATGTTTAATATCCCCATTTTATATTTTCTATGCACACTCATGATCTGCTAAGTAACTAACAAATCTTTCCAGGTCTGGTCCTTTGTCGCTATTGGTTTTTCCTTCTCTTTCGCTGGCTCTCCTTGGGATCCTACCGGTTTCGGTTCGAACTTTGCCAAAAATGCCCAGCTCCCTTCTGCCACTTATCTCCCCGCTATGCCTTCACGCTGCGGTAGTCTAAATTAGTCTCTTGAGTCCACCTGCAATTAAACAACACGTGTCATTCATTGGGATTGCATTTTCAATAACATCAAATTACACCAACCAAAACAGTTAATCATCAAGAGAGGCCATGTACTGCATTACTGTTATGAGAACCTTAACAAATGTCGCACGACTATGATGGAAAGAGAAAACTCATCGGCGGCTTAAACACTAAACATCGTCCGGGTAGTCTCATCTACAGCCACATAAGCGGGTCTTAACAGGAGATGGATAGCGCGAAACCATTAAGCCTATCGGAGTCGGAAGAGCTATGACCTAAATTGTGGGCGGGAAAGCTTCCAATCGGCAATCGAAAAGACATTAAAATCGGAAGACAAGTGCTTTGCACAGCCGCAAGGGAAGAAGAAGAAAGGCTACAGACACGCGACTAAAAACTGACACACATCGGTGGGCGGAACACTTACATTACGGGTACTTAGCTGCTTTGGGAGCCGCAATGGCAGAAGACAAACAGACAACAGCCTCCGATCAAAACATATTCTGACGCCAGATCAATAAAAATACTAAGTGTTCGGAACAACCTTAAAATTTAGTAACGATCAAAAACATATTTCACCTCCGAAACAGCGGCT
This sequence comes from Pseudotsuga menziesii, assembly GCA_001517045.1. Classification (NCBI taxonomy): domain Eukaryota; kingdom Viridiplantae; phylum Streptophyta; class Pinopsida; order Pinales; family Pinaceae; genus Pseudotsuga; species Pseudotsuga menziesii. The sequence continues at coordinate 46,358 of LPNX010687203.1, forward strand.
TTACAAAGAACAATTGATCCGATTCATCTTCGACTAGCAAAAACAAAATCTAAAATCCACGGCCCATAGCAATTTCAAACATAAGCAATTTCTGAAAATAGGAAGAGAGTTAATCTTTAAAATAATCTAAAATTAAAGCATGACCAAAAAGTTCACGGATCCAAACGATTCAAAGCAGCATTAAAATCATGAGGCTGGGGCCCAAAATTTGAAAAATTTGGGGAAAAGGGTTGCAGCTGCAACAAAACTGCATCATGTATTTTCCTTTTGAATAAAAAACAAAACTATTCTTCAGATACAATCTCACTTATAATAGGTTTAAGCCTTAGGGATATGGTCTTTTCTATTACCTTATAAATCATGTTGCAATAGAAGTTTGGCCCAAAGTCATCAAAGGACTACGAATTCTATTTTTTTGGGATTAAAGTCAAGAAGGTTGAGTTCATCATCCCCAATAACTTACCTGAACTTTGTGATTCCCTCACCACTTTTAAAATATCTTCCTTTATTGCATCATAGAATCCCAAATAGAACTCCAAATTAAAGCTAGACGGTCCTAGAATTTTCCTTTTTTGGAAAAAATGTAGGGCGTGTTTAACCTCATATTCTGAGATTTCCGTTGTAAGTTCCTCATTCGTTTCCTCTGTTATAATTCTTAGCAATAGTCTCAAAACTTCCAATATCTCTGATATTGGACAACCTTGTGGTTCTGCAAATATATTTCGAAAAAAATCTACCACTGCTTCCACTTTTTCCTGAAATTTCTTACCATATTTCCTTGACCATTTTTAATTTCGAAAATAGTGTTTATGATCTTTTTGTGGGATGGATACCTGTGAAAATATTTTGTATTTTTCCCTCCCTCTGCGAGCCACAAAGCCCTACTTTTTAATCTCCACAATTTTTCTTCCCTTTTCAACAAAGAATCATTTTTTCCTTCCAACTTTATCAACGTCTTCACCTCCTCTATGGTAAAAACTCCTTTCTCATTCTTACCATAGAGATCCTCTGTCCTTTTTTATAGCCCCTTAAGCTCAACCTGTGAGAAGGTTTTTTTATTCTTATCCCAAATCTTCAAAATTTTCTTCGATTGTGACAAATTGTCTGCAAATTTTTGCATGCATGGAAGGATCTGTCATTCCCTAAGGGGTTGCCATGAATTCACGATTTGTTTCCTATATTCATCCTCCTCCAACCACATCAGATTGAATTTGAAGGGGGAGGGTTTTTTTTTTGGTAATTTAAATGCCAAAGTTATTGGTTTGTGATCAAAAATTCCCTCGATCTATATTGTATACTGTAGCAACAAATTACCATTGACTAAGTTCTCATGTGGTTCTCATCCACCATAAAATGGTCTAACCTATTTGATATTGCATGTTCTCCTCACCTTCTGTTTCTCCAAATTGGTTCTATTTTCAAAGGTACTATATCTACCAATTTTTGTTGTTAAAAAAAGCACTGAAAAAGGTGCTCAAAGCATCCTATCTTGCGTTTCCCACGCAAGCCTCATTCATCATAAGTGTTAGTTTTAAATATCCCCCACAGAATCACATTTGATTTCATCATTGCACATGAATTCTCAAAGGTCTCCCAAAAAACCTTCTTGTTGTAGAAGGGACCATAAACATTCAAAATTGAGAATTCTATTCCTTTCTCTCCATGTTTTAATTTTGTCTCTAGTACTGAATCATTCCTCGATACTAAAATCAGATCACACAATGGGCTCCATGTAGTGAGAATGGCTTTGGAATTTCCTACATCCAAACTTTCCATTTTCCAATCTCGAACGCATTCGTTTACTACTTCTTCTGCTTCTTTACCTTCCATCATTATTTCTTGGATTAACAATACTGTTGGCTTTAAACTGCTTATCATCCTTTTGAGGGAAGGTTGTTTTGGGGACCCCCCTAACCCTCATGCGTTTAAAGAGAGGATTAGCTTTAGGATCCCTTTCCAAGGGATTTTTCCATTCTAAGAGCCCGTTTAATTGTTGACTATTTTTGTCTTTGATGTCCATTGCCACTTGTTTCTGTGCCTTCGAGAGTAGAGACTTCCTACCAACCTGTTCTTTCTGTACAGGGTTGAGTTCTAATCCTCCTGTAGAGACTCTATCCTCTTCTTCTTTTTGTGCACTCCTCAATCTTAAATCATATTCCTTCCTTAATACTATTTTTTTAATGCATCTTTGATATTTAAATTGGTTTCTATTAGAGGCTTTTCCTTAATTGAATCATCTTTCTCCTTAAACATAACAAGGGAGTTTTTCTCTTGGGTTGAAAGGTTCTCAGGTGACACCCCTCTTTTCGCGTTGGTGTTGGGTTGACTCTCTATGTGTTCCTTCAATCTGGTTGTCTGGTCATCCATTTGTTGATCCTCACCTTTTTTGTGCTTAATGCGTCTACGTCTTTTTCCTTATTTGCTCCTTCACCACCTTCCATAATTCGTTTTTCATCGCTTACTACTAAGTATGAGATAGTATGCTCTTTTTTAACCCAAATATTCCTAAAATGAGGCTTTGCAATTTGTGTTGAGAATTCCTTCTGCATATGTCCTACCTTTCTACAATTATAACACCAAAATAGTATTTTCCAGCAGTCTAGCTATTGTGTCCAGACGCTCATGTGCATTACACTTATAATTTATTCAAACAATACATCTCTCATGTCCATATCAACTAATATTATAGCGCACCCATGATCAATTTTAGCTTTCCAATTTTCCTCTAAGGCAACAAATCTTCCTAGTTTACTCCCAATTGCTTCCAAAATATTTTTCTACTAGAATACCAGTGGTAGGCCTGGTAGTATTACCTGTAACTGTTGTAAATTATGAGGTTCCTTTCTTGCATTAAAATCTACCGTCCACTTCTTCATAATTAGACCCGACGCCCCCCACTACCAATTTCTCTACAAGAGTTTTTCACCATCTTCCTTACTTCTCAGTTTAATTAGGAACCAACCTCTCGGGAGTATGCAAAATTTTGGTGTGTAGTCGAGATAACTTCTCCAATTGGACTATATCCACCTCTCCAAATATTCTGTGCATGTTACCTTACCACATAATCTCCCTACCAAAGCCAATTTTAGGTACTAGGGAATTTGTTCAATGTGGATGCCTTTTCCAACTATTAGGTTATGCATTTCTTGTTCTCGATTGAATGCCCTTTTCCTCGGCATTTCCTGTTGTGGTTCTTCCAAGCTGATGTCACTCCCATCATTTTCATGTGTGAATTTTGTTATCATTGTTGCGAGTGACCACATTTCCTTCTATGCATGTACATCTTCTTGCATGCAGTGTACCTCTTAGTCCATGCAAAAAATCGAGTCTTCCAGAGCGACGTCCTCATAATCCACCTCGTCGATATACATTTTAACATCCCTGTTAATAAATGTTACTCGTTCCTACACCTGCGATGTGACCCTTTGTCAGTGTGATTATATGTCATCATATCACACTTGGCAGATCAAGAGAAGAAGAAAAAATATGACCTCCACCTATTTATTGCGCCTCGACCCCTCGCACCTTGTTACGCCGCCACAGAGCAACATTTTGGCTCAATAATTTCATATATATATAATAGTTTTCCACAAATCCCCCACCATGGCTGCTACATCCAACTCCGAGACTTTTTGTTCTCAACTTATAACACTCTACCATTTGAGCTAACCCATAGGCTTATTATCATTTCACACACACACACACACATATAAGCCATCCTTTATTAATAATTTCTCATCTAGATCAGGCGGTCCACACTCTCTATCATCTAGAGACACCCACTTTCGTTAGGGGATTTACTAGTTATTGGAAGGAAGGCCAGGAAAGAAGGTATAACCTTGTATGTGGCCTATAAATAAGAAATATATATTACAAAAAATTATACAACTTAAATCCATATGTTTATATTTAATTAATACCATTAATATTTTTAATTTTTTCTTATGCAATCTTTAAACTAATTTTCAAAAACAAAATATGCAATTTTTATATTCTATGCTTTTCTTAAAGTGTAAAAAAATGTTATCTCATTTTCTAGTTTTTTTATAATTTAATATAGTTATTTGTATTAAATTTAAAATTATAAAAATATTAATAAGAATAATTATAATTTAATATTTTTATACCTGCCGCAGGCAGTGTATATTGTAATCGATCACAAGTCAAGCTGCGTTGACTTTGTATTAGTTGGTCCATATGAAAAAGATTAAAATCTCTATTACAAAGTTAAACTTTGGAATATGAAAAATAACAATTTTTAAATTTATTAAAATTGTATTTATTTGTGTTGCTATTGGTTAAGCAGGGATGATGTCATCCTTGAAGTTTGTTATCTGGATTTGAGTCGACACCTGGTAACAATGACATGAATTCATCTATGTCATTTGTGCGCCATTGGGACATTATAGTCCTTCGCTTGTACATGGCAGCGACGAATACTTGAACGAGAAGACATTACCGGTAACGTTAAGGCAGCAGAATGATTCTGAAAGCTTCATCATTTTGTAATAGTCGGACAAACTTGCGCAATTCGAGTAAGAGGGCTGCCTCGGGGGATCTTATTGCGATACACGGTTGTCCCGCCCAGAAAAATGATGAGTTAAGAAAAACGCTGACAGTGGATATGGCGAATCCCCATTGCCATCCCTTGTTGTCTTGCACCCACACTACAAACGTGAGTGCTAACAGTGAACCCACACACATGCTGAAGAGAAACCAATTGAAGAAAGTAGACCTGAGCCTCCTCTCCTTGGTCTCGTTCTCATCAAACTGCTCTGCACCATGAACTGGAAAGGAGCCCTTGAGTCCCCCAACACCGAGGGCTACAAGGTGCAAACCTATAAACAGCATTCCAGCTTCTAAGCCATGGGTCTGCTTGCAGACCCCAGCTTGTAGATCTTTCAAGTCGCAGGCCTCAGGCGTTAGAGAAGGGTAGTGAGCTTGTACTGTCAATAACACCATGCCCTAAAAGGAAAAATATCAAAACCATGAGGTCAGCGGAAGGCAGGTGGTCTCTCTCTCTATATATGTATAAACATTAAGCCCGGAGTCATCATATAGAAAAAAAAGCAAAAAAAATACTCACAACAAGCTCTATGCCTATAAATGCAATGACTGTTACAAAAGTAGGCATGAATGCATCAGATATATATCCTCCCAAGAGAGGCAGCAAGAATGAAGTCCCCATGAAATTTGTTACTGTGTTGGAAAATTTAGCCAGTGAAAAATGCATGTACTCATTGAAATACATCACTAAATTTGATGCATTCACCAGAAATGCCAGATTCTCGAAGACCTCTGCAACTGCATTTATTTTTTTCCATTGATCTTTGAGTCAATTCTGAGGAATACATAACAAAAAATTCAATAATTCAAAGAAGCAAATCATTTATCTGCACGCACGCTCTGAAAAGTCTTAACAAATTACTCACCCAAAACAAAAACAGCAGCAAGCAGTCCGCCATGTCTGGACTTGTCCACGGACCGTTTATTCCAATCGACATATCCTTCCAATTTGCGCAATCCACCTCGTTCGATTTCCTGCAGATATGACTCAGCCATTACAAGAAATCATGGACTTAATCTCCCCAAATTCAAGCACAAACATCCATATGAAACTCTGCAAATATATATAAAACTATTCAAGAAATTCAAAACGGGCATACCATTTCAATTCAGAACCCAAAGAGCTCTTCAAACAGGCAGAGAACACGGATTTAAGCCTGAACGTCAGCAATTCTCAGTGAAACAACATAGCCATTGAATCCGATGGTGAAAATAGATAGGGGGTTTCTTTCCAAAGCAAGTTCTGGTAGGAAAGATTAATTCACAAGGGAATGAGAATCCACAGACTGACTACATTTATGGTGTATGCCCGCCATCTCATCCGCAACCGCAGCCACAGGCAGGGGTGCTTTTACCTTGTGTTTAAATTGGGACAACGTCTCTTTCTCGCTTCCAATTTGTATGAAGAAATACAAGATTGGGATCTTTTCCGTTACTGGTTTTCAATAGTGAAACATAAATATGATATTATAATTATTAAAGCAATCAAGTAGCAAATATCCCCACCCAACCAAACTTACTTCCTAAATCCTCAATCCTCAACATATTTTCAGCATTCTGGTAGCCTGGAATCTCGATAGTAACGCCGGTCTTGTTGCGTTGTCCTTCCTTAAAAACCTGCATCAATATGAAATTCAACAGATATAAGTTACATCTTATTTAGATCATCTCCTTCGATCTCTGCAATCAATTGAAGATCCAAACCGGCGTGGAAGCATGGCGATTGTTTCTGCTTTCAAATCGCATCTCAACGATCTTTCATATGCTGGCTTCTACCTCTAATATGTATTCTTTACTGCTGCTAGTTGTCAATCTCCCTTTGTCATGTATTTAATGCTTTGTCATTTAATATCGATCTGGTGAACTGCATAGACGTGGAAAATAAAAATATCCAAGTGGAAAACTTCCTCCTCAAATCATGCGCGAAGTCTTGGAATTCAGAAATATTTTACTCAAGAGATCCTTTTGCTAAAACTAGAGAATGACTGTTGAAAATTACTGTAAATTTAGTCTGGCATCTTCTTTACCATTGATCCTTTAGGTATCTAGAGCTGAATTAAACTATTTTCTATTCCACTAGATGGTCCACTGTTGCATGAAATCACTGTATCAACTACTCATAATGAAACATGCATTTTTGTACAATAAATCATTATTGTACAGACTTCCACAATTATTACATTAGTCTGTGGAATTTCCATCCTTCCACAACATACGAGATATACACAGGAGACTACAAGAAGAATATAGAATTTACGTTAGACCTAAATAGGAGATATACACAGGGGACTACAAGAAGAATATCTTAGGATTGAGAAAGGGCTCTTACATGAACCATATAGATTGATATTCTTGTCTATGAATTTCTTATAGTCTTCCTCTTTGGCCACATCTACAGCAATCACATGAACATTTTTAGCACCCAGAGACCGTGATTTCTCGGCAACAACTTTCAAACGTTCTTCCCTCCTGGCAATAAGCATCAGATTCGCTCCTTTCTTGGCATACAGATAGGCCATTTGCTGCAATAAGCAATCGAAATACCATTAGCACAACTACAACAGAACACATAAAAATAATACAGCAATGCATTCTTTATTTATACACCTCTCCAATTCCAGAAGATGCACCAGTGATGAGAACCGTTTTCCCTCGTATATTCTCGCGAAAAATGAGGTGATAAAACCAAAATAACATCCGCATCAGTGCCAAAGGGGGCACGACCACTGATAAGAAGGCTATTGCTGTGGGAGGCAATGCCAAGTTAAGCACGCACTGCAACAAATCCATTCTTGCTTTCTTCTCCTGTGAAAACTCGACTGAAGGTAAAACTATTTTTTGTCGTGTGAAAAGTGATCGATTGAAGCTAGAACTATGACCGTCTCTCGCAATGAAAATCCTGCAAAAAAAACTCAGCTTTTATGTAAAATTGCACAAAGTTATAGATGTGATAGGCCATGCATGGCCTCTGTTATCTTCAGTACGCGTGTTGGGGGAGGAATAAGCAGTGATCCACGTAGCTTACTTGGCAATTGTGGATATGCCACATTTTCTCTCATTCCATCAATTGATATGGTTAATCAAACCAAATTTAAGTCTCGCTGACTGTATTCCTTTTCTGTCAAAACCATCGAGAGTTTTATTTTAAAGGGTGGCTCGACAGTATTAAAAAGAAACTCTATTTAATTTATCTCTAATAATAGGCACCATCAAAACTTAGTGGGATAACTTAGTATGACTTTTATTCACGTACCTTGTCCAAATTGGTTAGGCCGTCTTATTTCTTATATATTCTTAATTTTTAAAGGAATAACTTAATGTTCAAATGATTTGTACTAGTATTTTGGTTGATTTTTTAGTAAATTTTGGTGGAAATTATTGAAATGATAGATTTTGGTTGGTGAATTTGTATAATTTAAAGTGTTCTTAAGAATAGTTAAAGTTCGTGTATCCATTTTTAAGTCAAAATTGCATTAGCTTACTAGGTGTTTAAATGTCAATTTAACTAAGAAATCCCTAACATGGTAAGGTCAATAATGTAGTCTAAGTTTTCAATATTTTTTTAAAGTATATTTACTATTTTCTTTTGTTTGAAATTTAAAAAAATAAGAGTCATTTATATGTGAGAGGGAAATTGTAGAATATAGATGTTATGAAATATTTGAAGGTATTGAATTTATTGATGAATTCAAAAATACATATGAAAACTTTTCATTTTGTATTTTACCAAAAAAAATTGACCAAAACTCTTTAGAAAATCCAAAACCTAGAATAAATACAATGGTATTGAATTTATTTATGAATTCAAAAACACATAAAAAACACTTTCCATTTTGGATTTTACCAAAAAAATCTAACTAAAACTTATTAGAAAATTCAAAACCCAAAATAAATACAATTCTGGGAACAATAAATTAAAATTTTTAATTTATTGTAACAAAAAAATAGTTATAAAATTTTTATTAAATTAAAATTTAAAATATAATTTTTAAATTAAAAATAAATCTAACATATATATTAAATTAAAATTATTAAAATGCTTAAAGTTATAAATATTTGAATTATTTTTAATGATTACATACTTGGCACGTTGCAGGGTGCATAGACTTGACGTAGCTGTCAAATGGATGTAGCTTGGGTGGTTGGAAGGAATGAATGTTACCCTCCCCACCAAGGTTCTACTCTTGTAAGTGACATGATGCTCTTGTGGAGCCCTTTGTAATAAATGTTGTGAATGATGAGCTGACCATACCTTGATTCAGTTTGAATATCAGGTATTGGAATGATTCAGTTTGAATATCAGGTATTGGAATTTTCCATGGAGTAGCCCTCTAATAAATGGTGAACCACATTTTAAAAAAATAGACTTGACGTAGATATTTTATTAAATTAAATTTTAAATGGTTTAGAAATTAGTTTTTAATATTAAAAACAAATATAAGAAGTTTTTTTTACTGATTAAGGGTGCATAGTGTGAATTTTTTTTAGTTAAAATGATGTTTACATTTTAATTATAGAGGAGATGTCTAAAATTTGATTGTTTAGATTGGATGGTAAAAATTTTGTTTAGAATCTAATAATTTTTTTGGTAAAATTTGAATGCAATTATGTTTTAGTTATAATTTTGATAGGTGTTTATATCTTAGAATTGTGCTCGATTAGAGTTTATGTTTTTCCTAGATTGCACTAAGATGAAAGTGTATTGTCCATATTGATTTTATGACCGTCTTTCTAAATTAAAATAAACAATTATAAAAAAAATAATATAAAAAACAACTAGTAGCTAACTCGTAGATGATACAATGATAACACTTACAATTCATACAAATTTGCATAGAGAACAAGTAACTTGTTGATAACACACTAGTTTACACATGGCATCGATGCTTATGGTGATCACGTGACTGAAGTCTGACAGCTCTAATATTTGCTTAGCTTTGGCCAAATCTATCACTTCCTAGTCAGACCCTTTTCCTTTTGCCACATTCAAGTCTATAGTTTTGTGGTCGGATTTGTTGGCTCCCTTTCTTCTCGCGGCAGTTTGGCTCGTAATATCTCTGTGCTTTCTTCAAGAATGGGTGTGGGCTGCTGCAGCAGTATCTTTACTGTGAGTAATGGATATGGGCTGTAGTGCTTCTGCAAAGTAGAGCGGAGTTAATACAACGGCTCTTTACATGCGTTAAGAAATCCAAGCTCATCAAGGTGTCATTTGGACAATGAAGTTCAGCTTGGATGGCCATTATCTTGCTAGTGCTGGACATGACCGCATTATTTATGTGTGGCAGGTGATAGAATCAGAACACAAATTAGATGCATCTGCCGAAAAACCAAATGGTACTGTCTCTAGTACCAATGCTAGAGTCAATGGTTCACCAAAGTTACTTCCCTTGCATATTGAAAGCCTTGTGGATAAAAAGAAAAGAGGAAAGGTCACTTCTGGTAGAAAGAGATCAACCATGGATTGTGCTTTGCTTCCGACTGCCGAAGAGTATGTTCTTGCTTTCAGAAAAGCCACTGTGTTCTTTGGAAGGTCATTTGGATGATGTCTTGGACCTTGCATTTATGTAATTTCTATTAAAAGGTTAGTCAATATATTATAATCCCCTACTCATTTTTGCAATTCTCTCTAATTTGAAGTTCACAATACAGCTGTGTCATTTTTTTTGGGGGTATTTGAGATCAGTTACTCATTGTATCGTATGGCATGCTATCTTTGTGTAAGCTCCATGCTAAGGACAAAATCTCATTTCTTTGTTGCATGATATCTAACTGGCCATCTCAAGAACGCTGAGAATGAAACGAGAACTTCCAAAAGGTAACTAAGAGTCTTCCATCGATTTTTCGGTGTTAGCATTTTTTTTTAAAGAAAACCCTTAAGGCTAAAATCTTTCTTACTTCACTAATTTGATCTGCAGGTGCTATACCATATGGAAAGCGTTCGCTTATCTTGCAATTCTATACCAGAACAGAGGAGAAAAGGGTTTAATGCCATACGCCTAAGTGTTTAGGGATAAGGTTCTGTACATAGATGAACAATTATCTCCATGCGTGAGGTTTATAGTACTTACAAGAAACGTTTATAGTAATTACTGTATACTACTGTTCTTAACATTAATTTTTAAAAACATTCAAAAGACATAAACCTTAATGATATTGAATGAATTTTGATTTAAATTAACTATTTAGAGAGCCATCTAATCAAATCCTATGCAGGCATCCTTTCTCGATCACTTCGGCTCCAAGTGACAATTATGTGGTGAGTTCAAACTGACTGAATGTGAAAATTGAGCCCATCATCAATCAAAGATAAAAGGAGTATTTTTTCTTTTACCTTTGTGACAGCTTTCTGCTCATCCTTGAGAGTTTCTTTCTGATTAGTGAGTGCAGAAGTTTCTTTGACAAGCACATTAGAGAGTTTGTCTACCTTTTCAGATAGAACTTTTATTTCTCCACCCATTTTCTTTTCCTTTTCTGCAGTTAAATCTGAAATTGATTTTTCCTTCTCATCTATTTCCATTTGCAATTGTTCCATATTGCTCTTAAGTTCTAGAATATTTGATTTCATTTGCTCAACCCCACCCATAGCATCCTCCTTCAATTTCTCTGCTTGTACAAATTCATAAGCAATACAAAACCTCTTAAGTCGATCAAGTTCAGCATTGCTATTGGCCCATTGCATATACTGAGCCCGCTCTTTCCTCAACTTCTCTAGAGCAGGTAGAATATCTTGAGCCAACACATTATCTATCTCATTCACTTTGGTATGCTTCTTTTCAAGATTTTTCAGACCAGCTTCCTTTTTCATTTCATACATTCTTGTCCCTGCTGCCTTCTCAAGCATTGACAAGATCTCGGGAGGCTTCATGTTGAGAAATTTAGTAATACGCCCTTGCATAATGAGAAAATGTGGATTTTTTACATTGAGCTGGACAGAATGGAAAAGGTTCTGGACACGTGACGGCTATGCAAGGTGACCATTAATTAAGTATTTATTTCTGCCACCAACGACAATCTGCAAAAATAGTGAGGATCAAATCATAAAATGTACAAGAACATTAGAGTTTCCCAAATGTAGAGTCAGACAAAGTAAAAATGTATTCTGTCATGCACAAATGTAAGGCACACACATTATAGCATCCAACAAAAGTGCACTTAAAGGTTTATCGGACCACATAAACATCAAAAGCCTTTGGTGACAAATACTGTAACATCCGATGCAAACTATTAAAAACTTTTGTGATGAATATTGCTAAAGCCTTTGGTTCAAAACCTAGATATGGTTTGCTTAAACTCATAGTTACCAAGTCCAAAAGTTGGGTAGGTCCAAAATTAAATTCAAAGGTTCGTTCCTTCTATTACTTTTGAAACAGTGTTTTAAATTAGTTATTTTCAAAGTAAAATTATTCATACAAAGTCTTCAAATTGAATTACTTATGCACATTTTTTTCAATCTGTGCAGACCATTGCAGAAACATCTGGAGATTGGTTTTTCAATAGAAGTGTTGAGAAGTATATTGACTGTCCGTATCAGTGTGATTCCACTTGCAACAACAACTTTTAGGCTTGAATCATATCGTTGCAAACTCTTTTTTCTAATGTTCCTATTTACCAATAAAATAATATAATTCTAATTTTGGACCGTCAATAGTATTGGTGATATGCGATGGTGTTTATCGAGTTTCTTTTTTTTTTAAGTTTTCAATGAATCTATTATTTATCCCACAAATTTGAAAATGCATTGTTAAAATATTATGAGACAAAAATAGTTTCTAAATTTTGTATTAAATTTAATGGTTTGAAAAATAAAAGAATTATTCCTTTGGTCATCCAGCAGCATTGTTAGGCATTTCGCATTTCGGAAAAGTTTTTATTTTTCACTATCTTTCTTTTTCCGAATTATCTTCTTGGTGTTCGGCGTTTCGTTAAATGACTTTTTTTTTCCGTTCCACTTGTTCCCGGATTCCCGAATTCTGAACTTATAATTTGGGTTTTCTTTTCCGAAAAGGTCTTATGTAGTTTGCCGCAAAAGTCTCACTTGTTTTTTTCTATTTGGGAAAACTGGATGACAAGTTGCTTTTTCTAAAAATCCGAATTCCGAATGAGTCATCTGTACCAGAGGTGACATTTGTCAAACTCTCACTAAAACATGATAGAAATATCGTTTTTTCAAACTAATTTAAACATTTTAAGAGTTTAATTTTTTTTCACATTTAAAATGTTTTCAATAATAATTTTACTTTTTAATTATGAATATATTTTCTTTTATAAATGATTTCACTTAAAATGATAAAATAGATCCAAGTATTATCGAGCGAGAATTGTGAGGATCGGAGGCTGCTCGGAGCTCACGTTCTTGCTTTTACAAACACTCGACTCACAATAACAAAAAAAACAAATCGCGAACTCCTAAATGCGAACAAGCGAACAGACTTGTTCGGAGTTCGTGCTCGGGCTTTTACAAAGACCCGACACAATGGAAAAAACAAATATCGCAAACCACGAACAAGCGAACCCGCGAACAAAAGGTTGGGCCCACAATGCTTCCGCTCGGAGTTCTGAAACATAAGAACCCGCGGAGCTTACAACAATCAACAAGTTATTCCCCGAATTTTTTCAAACTCTCACTAAAACATGATAGAAATATCGCTTTTTCAAACTAATTTAAACATTTTAAGAGTTTAATTTTTTTTCACATTTAAAATCTTTTCAATAATAATTTTACTTTTTAATTATGAATATATTTTCTTTTATAAATGATTTCACTTAAAATGATAAATATATTTAATACATTTTCTTTTATAAAATGATTTCACTTAAAATGATAAATTAAAACATAAAATATTGAGAATATTAATGATTATTTGGATTTAGAAATGTAGAGTATTTACCACACAAACAATATTAATAACAAAATATTGATAAAATCTTTATCTATAACAAAAAGCCCTTACATAATTTAAGTCCAAATTTAAATATTATGGATTTATTTAACTATGCATAGAATGGATCTAACTGCAAGGATACTTTGACCTCCCTTCTTAACCCTACACCAACTCTTAGGTTAGATTTGAAGTGCTATTTTAAAACTCTGAAGATATTAAGATTGCACTGTTTTATCTCAGATTTTAAATAGATCCTATATAGTTATACTACTATTACTATTTTATTATGTAGCTTATTATCAATACTTTCTTTCTTTTCTAATAGTTTTTTTTCTATTTGTTTTCTTATATAATAGCATTTATCTTAATTTTGATTTGTTATGATTTTAGAGGGATTATTTAAAGAAATCAAAGTTAGAAAAAAAAACATTTCAAAATTACATCAATTATGAATATTATTTTATAAATACATTTTTTTTAAATAAGGTTTTGAATTAAAATAATAAATAAATATTATAGGTATCAACTTTAAATATATTTAGATATATAATATATTTTTCTAATTTCAACATAAACATTTTACAAACTTTAAAACAATTATAAATTTTACTAATTTATTTGTTTATTTATTGATTGATTGATTTTTATTTTTTAAAACATTATTTTCATATTACAAAATCATATTTGAAAAGTAAATTGAATGATATTGAGTAATAAAACATATTTATTATTTTGTAATCTAGTAAAATGTACCTAGTCAAAATTATTTAACATCAACTTCCCAAGATTAATTTATATATTTAATTTATGGACTTAAATTTTAACTTTTAAATTTTAAAAGATTAATTTTAAAAGTTATTATTCAAAATTTAATTAATTCTATACTAACTATATTTACTAAAAATACCAACACAATTATATGCTAACTATATTGATTAATTTTAAATTTTAAAAGATTAATTTAACAAAAACATAATTAATTCTATATTAATTGTATTTACTAAAAGAACAACTTATATATAAACATCACTTATTCTTTTTCATAAACTTATTTTTAGTATATATATATATAAACCCCTCGATTGTAGATGGTGTGAATCCTATGTATATTTTACCATTTATAATACTTCAATTTGTGAAAATTCCTCAACCAAAAAGCATGAATTCTAATTTTAATATCTTTTTTCTTAGAAAAAATTATAATATAATGGTCTCCTTGCAAAATTCAAGAAAGGCTTTCATAAAATGCTTTTCTCATAACAATAGAATGCTTCCATTTGGTTATTAGTAATATTCTATTTTCTTTACTGTTCTATACATCTAATGTTACTTTTCCTAGATTTATGGGTTTATAAATGTCAATTTATTAATGTGTTTTTTAATTATTTTGGATTATATATTTATTAATGTGTTTTTTAATTATTTTGGTTTATATATTCATTAATGTGTAATCCCTTTACCATTTAAAATGTTAACCTATTATTATTTTCTTCAAACTTTTCGGAAGAGACTAAGCAATCTCCTTTTTACTTAAGACTTGACAGTAAGCCTCTTTGCTACATCTAGTGTTATTATTACTTTTTCCAAACTTTTCTTACTCGGCAGGTACTAAGCGACTTTGTTGCTTATTCCACTTGTTTAAATTTATCTTTAAAATTAAAAAAATTATTAATATATACTAACACTTTAAAGTTTGTGAAATGATAAAGTATTATATTGTTTAATGCATCACACTAACAATAAAGTTTGTGAAATGATAAAGTATTATATTGTTTAATGCATCACACTAACAAATTATATAGCAAAGTTTGACTTATAAAATAGTAAATTGTTATTATGATGACGGATGTTAATATTCTTTATTATTATCATCATCAAAATTTAATTAGATTTTAATTTTATTTTAAAATTAATTTTAAATAATATTTTTTTAAATTATTGCTATTTCATATTTTTATATATTTGAATAATCTTGTCATACTTTCCAACTAGTTATTATTGATCTTTTATTTTTTATTATTATTTTATGCTTATATTCCAATTTTATTGTAATTAATCAAAATCAAAATAATATTTTTTAGTATTTGTATTTATTAAATATTTGAAAATCGCCATCGCTTTGCTAGCATTTTATCTATTTTATTATTGGATTTAAGAGTCTGGTTCAACTACGTCATTATTATGTTCATTTTATAGTCTTCTTATTTTGTTGTGCTTAAATGTATTTTGATTAACATTTAAATTAGTTGTAAGTTTTTGTTAAAAGGTGATTAAAAGGTGGGTAACAATTTGTTTTTGTTTTTTCATATCAGTTATTTTTTTTATTAAATAGTAATTGTTTTGTGCTTATATAAACTCTAACAATTTGGTATGAATAATGGATATAAAATCATATATTTACGTCGAAGGCATTTTCCCTATGGAGACGCAATCTCAAAGATTCCTCGTATCCCTGGCCATTCACAGTTCCACAGGTGTCATCTCAGATTATCCAATTGATCATGGACAAGTGTTGTGCTGATCAATGAGAATTTTTTTCTTATCCATTTTAGGTGGGTCCCGATTCTGCAATCTTGATTTGTGAACTTTTGTCCCGTAGACCGCTGGTGTCCTCTGTATTACGGTCGTTCTTGCAAGTGAATGGATTGATGGATTGATTGGCAGTTGCAGGTCATTCTTTGGAGTTGGTGTTTAGCTAATGCATTTTATTTGGGTCCCCGATTATGCCATCTCGATAGGTGAAATTCTTCCCCGTAGATCACTGTTGTCCTGTGTGTTACGGTCGTTGTTGCAAGTGAATGGATTTATGGATTGGTTATTGGTTTGTGTGTATTCTGTACTCTTCCATATGTTGTCCTAAACCACCATTTCGAGCAATTTTTTTTACACGATTTTATTGTCCTTGCCCGCGGTTCATTTATCTCGATTCGGGAATCTCATTCTCGACGATATTGCGGAGTTTTGCTTCACCATTTTATTTGGGTTTAGAAGACGCTATTCTAGATGAGTTTTTTGTCTTTACGCTCACAATTTGGTCGAGCTTCTATTTTACTGGCGCTTCATTGAATTCAATACAGTTTGCCCATGTCCCTTTATCCACTGGCATTAATGTTTCATCAATGCATTGTTGCTCAATTAATGCAAGAAAGCTTGTTATATGATTCAGACATGGGTCAATATCTTCATCTTGGCTCAGCTTATGGTGATCTTGAAAACCATGTTACAATACTACATTTGTCACATTTGTTGTTGCACATCCTTTGCTTTGCACATATAAATAGACCTTCAGGTAACCACATATTTATTTTGGTGCACTTCATTTACACTTCACAGTTTGCAATTTCTTTAAATTTGCAGGTATTCCTTTAGTCTGCCTAATCTTTTTGAATATTCCTTTAGTCTGATTATAAGATGTTCAAAGCCCCCTGCTTTGTTTTCTTGTTATTGCTGCTTTGTCTAATTATTAGTTATTAATGTATTTTCTTTTGCAGTTTGCAGTTTCTTTAAATTTGCAAGTATTCACTTAGTCTACTAAATTTTTTTGAATATTCATTTAGTCTAATTACGAGATTATCCAACACCCCTGCTTTGTTTTGTTGTTATTGTTGCTTTAACTGAAAGAGAATGACATAACCATTGCTTTGTTTTAGGTCAACCAAATAAAGCATGGGTGTTCCATGAGATGGTCAAACACCCTTGCCTTGTTTTGTTGTTATTCCTGCTTTGTCTGATTATTAGTTGTTTATGTATTGCCTCATATTTTTTTTCTCGGAAACACAAAATTCGACACATTTTTGCTTGAAAGGAAATCTAAAGCTGCAAACGGAAAACACCTTTGCTTTATTGCATATAAACACATATGAAGGTAACCACATATTGATTTTGGTGTGCTTCATTTACACTTTACAGTTTTCCTTAAATTTATAGGACACCAGTGGTCCTGTAAATAGTTATATTACCGATGGAAGAGTAGAGAATACCACCGGTCCATAGTTATATTATACTATTTTGCAAATGTAGACTGGGCTAAACTGGACTAAATAGTAGACTGGAGTTTTACAAGCACGTTCAAAATAGTTGAATCCTTGCGCTGTCACCGACAATCGATTTTCGTATAAATTTCTTTCACAAAAACAGTATTCAATTTTTGGCTTTTTGTCTTGTGCTTTGATTTAGGATTTTTATTCTGTGTTTCCGCAACTCGCAACCCACATTTTGTGGGATTGAACGTTGCCGAAAGGGAAATTGCGGGATGCGGGCTGCGGGATGAGGGTGGTGAATGAAATATTTTTTAGTAATCCCGTACCCTGCAGCTTGCACCCCACATCCTGCCATGCAATTGTGGGACGCGGGCTGCGGGATGAGGGTGGTGAATGAAATATTATTTAGTAATCCTATACCCTGCATGTCGTAGCCCGCATTTGCAGGGTGCGGGTTGCGACATAGTTGATTATATATTAATCTATATACTGTATTAAGAAGACTAAATGAATCAAATTAAAAATTACAATATTTATAGTGAAAGTACATATTTTCTCATAAAGTTTGAAAAAAAAATTATTGCTGATAGTGCTCCTGTTAGTTTCAAAATTATTTAAGAATTACAATATTTATAGTGAAAAATTGAAATAAGACACAAATTAATCTATTAATGTTTATTGCAAATTTTGAGCAACTACCATAGAATAAATCTCCAGAGTGGTTGTCTCATGCTCATAGGTAGAAATAAAAAAACATACATCTTCGTACACCCCAAATTTCAATATTCCCCCTTCATGTAAGTTCAACCGGAAAAAAAAAAATTTGTGATATTTGCAAGTATTTTTTGTCATTGGATCACATGAATATGTGACATTGCGATTTTATTTTTTGTTCTTTCCCTTTTTCATTTCACAGGAAAAAAAAACTGTCACACTATGGAGAGTATGCTAACTGAAGATTCTATATCACTCTTGCTGCATGCTGCTGTCAACATTTTCCCACTGGTACAAGTCTCCTCGTTAAACCAAGTGAACTCACTGAACTCATCATCAAATCAGTTCCAAATTTCTATCTCAGACAGGCTTCACAAGCATGAGATATTACTTCCAACTATATATAGTAGTCTTGTAGAAACTGGACAACTCAAAGAAGGATCTATAATCAAACTTACCAAGTGTACATCAAACATTGTACATAGTGTAACATATGTTTAATTTCCATTTTGTCTTTGTCCAGTTAATCATTTCACACTATTCATGCATCTAAGGTTTTTATATCCTATTCAACTCTAACATACTTCTTCTCAGAGGACTATCGCATTGCTTGCACTCGATGTTGTCAAAGTGGATGCAGCGATTATTGGAGATCCTACACCTTACCACTTACCTGTACCTTCTCCCTCATAGAGTTGTTCCTCTATTCCATTGAATCCTAGCTCAGTAGATGATAACCATGCCTTGGCTGCATCAACTATTCCATTCACATCACTAACCTATTCTAGCAAAGTATGGAACATTCAAGGTCGAGTTATTGCCAAGAAAAAGCTACACGAATATGGAAACCAACGAGGGTCTGGAAAAATATTTGGATTTGACGTTGTTAATGCTTCACACGATGAAATACATATATCTGCATTCAATGAATTGGAACTTTATTTGTATGAACAAATACATATAGGAATAGTGTACATAGTATCAAATGGCACAGTGAAAGCATCCAATCCAATTTTCAACCATTTGAAAAGCCATAATGACATTTTCCTAGGTTCCTCCTCAACCATCCAACCATGCTTAAATGAATAACCCTTAATACCTTTTTTTTTCTTTAACTTTAAAAATATTCATGAGATACAAACTATACATGTCAATTCCATGGTGGACCTTGTTGGCCTTATAATTTCATTTCTCCATCATCCAAAATACAAAAATGAGATGGTGTTGAGACTGTTAGGCGCACTATTGGACTCCGTGACATGTTAGGAAATAGTATTGACATAACACTTTGGGGTGACCATTGCCAAATTGAAGGAGACAAACTTGCCAGTCTCCGTGGTTTACCTACGCCTCCAGTTGTAGCAATCAACAGTGGCTGCGTTACAGAATTTAATGGAAAAACTATTGGAACTATTTCCAACACTACTGTTTTTATAAACCCAGATATTGAACAAACTTCAATTCTCCAAAATTGGTTTCATGAAAATGGGTTTCGTTCAGCGTCACCATCGCTGAGCCAAAATTTCAATGCCTCTCACTCTGGTTCTCATAAATTCACTACCATCAAGGACCTGCAAACTCTTCAATCATCTAAAAAAGTTCTTTTGGTACTCTCTTAAAGAAACCATCACAAATGTTAACCTGGAGGACTTGTATTTCCTTGCATGCCCTCTTTTTGTTGACGGAATACAATGCATGAAAAAGATTGCTCAGAAATTTGGAGACATTTGGAATTGTGCTAAATGTGATGGAGATTTTCTTGAATGTGACTACTGATATATACTAAAGGTTGACTTGGAATATGTTACCGGATCCATTCATGGTATGATAGCATTTGATGATGTTGCAAACCAACTCATGGGAATTTCTGCAAAATATCTGTGTCTTCTCTCAACTGAAACAACATCACTTAATGAAATAGTGTAGAGGATTTGCAACAAAAAATTACTTCTTACTCTGTCAGTTAAAACAGACACCTTCTGCAGAGTTGCACGCCTAAAAGTTGTAATTGTCATGGTTGAAAACACATAAACGACAATTTCAGTTGGACACATAAACATATACATTTTTTCAAGTTGGTACTTAACCATTCTTCATTGTTTATAATGAATGCTTTCAATTCTCAATTTTAACTCGTTGTTTCATTGTTCAACATAGAAGGGTATTTTTTTTACTCTCTTGTAGCACCACTTTCTTGCAGTTTCATACTTCCAATGTACAGGCTATCACCCACCATTTCTTATGTGAATTGGTGGAAAAACCTATATGGTATTTTTTAAATACAATAGTATTTCGCTATCATGTTTTTTATAAAATGCACAACTTTGTTATCTTGTTTCTGGGCACAACTTTTGATTACCCTATTCATAACAATAATTACAATAACTTCTTTTTTCATATATACTTTCTCACACTACACTTTGTTCTTCTAAAATTTCATTTTCTTACAATTACCAAATTACAGCTGGAAAAACAAAATTTACTCCACTTATATTATTTTAAGCTACATTCTTACTTCCCCCTATGCAATGAATTAACATTTGTTTTTTTTCTTCTGCTTTATATCCACATAGTTTCTAGTTAATACATGTACAAAATGTGTTTCTACCAACAATCAAAGCTTCTAGGTGTTTAACAAGGTTACAATTATCTTGTAGGAATTATGCCAACTCATGACAAGGAACAAGCCAATGCACAAAGAAGAGTTTTATATGCACAAGACATAGATAAAAACAACAACAAACAACATCATCTTTACAGGACTGCTCATATGTGCGTGGATATGTCTTCTTCAAATTCTCTTGTAGAACTTGTCGACTCAGCTTCACTTCCATCTCCTATACCAAATCCATTGAACAACCAGTTCAATGATGCACATCAACAATTTCGTAAAAATATGAACCAACTAGCTGATATGCATGTCTGCTCGATTTGCAAAGAATGTTCCCCTGGTATTGTAACAAAAATGTTCCATGAGGCATACACTTGTTCATGTTGTATTCTAGAATGAAAAGGGCATCGCTTTTCATTGGATAACAATATGGATCCAGGCAAGAAACCACCTGTCCATGGAGTACTTACACAGGTTGAAGAGATGCTCATTAGTCATGCTAACCGCATATTGAAAGTCACACATGCTCATGGTGGTCAATATAAATACTCTGGTCATACTATTTTCTTCCCCCAAGACATCTCCAACATTGCGACATACCTACCACATTTAGTATCAGAACTTGACATACTCATTGTTCGGAAATGCAATTATACAAACAAACTGTATGAACTATTTGTTAGTCGAACACATGTTCTTTTTTCCTATCAATTCAAAATGGCAAACGACCTATACTATAAGGATGTACAAATCAACCTAGTTGCATTAGCTTCTTTGCCACTTGTTTCAGCAGACATTTCACTTTGATTTCACATCTTAATAGCAATTCTACATCATCTCATCCGCAAATATTATCCTGTATAGATCAACCACCGAATTCATTTGAACCCTATGAATTGCAATCCTCGTCATTTATTTCAACACAAACCAATGCTAGAACTGAGGTTGAAGAAATTAGAGAGTTGTTACACATACCCCCCCTACAGAAATGTCCCCTATCAATGAGTACAACACAGAAGGCATTCTTTCCATGGATTTTCCAACTCTGTTCCCCACAGGTACAGCAATGTTATTACAACCATGCATTCATCAAGTTGATATGCACAAATATGCACTCCACCTTATTCACTATCACGACAACTGATTTTCCCAACATCCTCGCTTCTGATACTACATATACGATCTAATTATGCGTCATCGAAGTAACAGTACTACCTTTGTTTTTGTCAAAAACATATTGCAGATACACTACCTCTAACATTACATGAGCTTGTCAACCAATTGCAAGACATGCCAAACGATAAAATTGGTGAGCGGGTCGCAAGATTTGGGTCTTCATTACGTGGAACATGATCATATTGGAACAAAAGTAGAGATGAACTAACAAATATGATCAATCAACAAGGTACACCAACATTCTTCTTCACCCTTAGTGCAGCTGACACAAAATCGCTATATTTTCATGCTCTAATGCCTGGTAAAGCTCCTAATGATTCAGCTCAAGTTTATCAATGGAAGGTTCACAACATCATATCAAATCCACATATTACATCACAATACATTCACAATAGATTCAAAACATTTCTTCTGGAAGTGCTTCAAAAAGGTTTTCATATAACCGATTATTGGCGCAGGTATTATACCATCTATTCCTTTCTATTTCTCTCTCTATATTTTTATCTTTATACAATTTATTTCTAATATATTCTTTTTCCTCCCATCTAGATATGAATGGCAACATAGAGGATCCACTCACATTCATGGTTTTATTTGGTTGGCAAATGCACCAAATATGGACACGTTAGATTGGGAAGACGATGTTGCAGTTCAAGCTGCAAAAAAGTTTTTGACACACATGTGAAATCTTGGAATCCTCGTAATTCCCAGTTGTCCACATCTAAGTCACACCATTCTACTACAAATGATTCATGCAGTCTTGCATCACCATCGATATTGGCATCAAACTACTCAACTGACTATGAAGAACTTGTCAATTTTGTTCAAAGGCACACCAAATGTTCAGAGTCAACTTGCCTTCACAAAAAAGGAACATCTCTTCAATGTCGCTATGGTTTTCCATATGAGCTATAATCTCCTTCTTTGTTATTCATTGATCCAAATGGAAAAAAAACCTACAATCCTGCAAGAAATGATCCTCTTCTAAATATTCACAACCCTACCATGCTTTCAAGATGGAGGGATAATGTTGATTGCCAACTTGTTCTTTGTAAACATGTTGTCCTCAAATACATTTCAAAGTATGCATCAAAATTAGAGCCAAAATCAGAAACCTATCATGTCATTCTGTCTCGACTTGCACATGCTGCACCAAGTGAGGGCCCTATTCTTCAGCCAATCAAACAATTTCTTGCACAAATAGTTGTAGAAAGAGACATTAGTGCACAAGAGACATGTCACATGCTGCAAAAACTTCCTCTTTTTCTTTGTATCCATCACTTATTTTCCCTAAACGTGAGCCAAACTGTCTTCCGCTATGTTTCTAATGACACTAATAACACCCCTGCAACGCCCCCTTAATTTTTGCTTACATGCAAAGACCCATTTCTATTGAGCAACTAACTCTGCTTGAAGATACTCATTGTTGGTCTTTCTCTCCTAATAGGAAAAAAATCCATGGAAACAAAACTTGTGTGACAAAATTGTTAGAGTATATCCACATTTCACTTCCATTCCTCCCTCTGATTCTTCATCTTTTGAACTGTTTTGTTGGAGTGAACTTCTTCTATACAAAAATTTTCGGTCTATCCCTCATGATATTGGAACCACAAATTTTGAAATTATTTCTCATTAGCATCAAATTA
Organism: Pseudotsuga menziesii; assembly: GCA_001517045.1. Taxonomy (NCBI): domain Eukaryota; kingdom Viridiplantae; phylum Streptophyta; class Pinopsida; order Pinales; family Pinaceae; genus Pseudotsuga; species Pseudotsuga menziesii. The sequence goes on from LPNX010687203.1 coordinate 69,933, forward strand.
AAGGCACATATATTGTGTGGCATATTGAACATACAGAAGAAGAACCCTCTACACCTCTATTCGATGGTTCAAACTTTGATGCTATTACGTTTCCGTTGTCCCATACCATGGATGAATGGGAAATTATATCTCAAATGAGACTAGGAAATAACATCCAAGTTAATGACCTTGAAATGCATAGCCATCGTGAATTTGACAAAAATCACAATTGGTCACATAACAATATATGCACCCAATTGCATGAGACAACAACATCATTCATTGAGGTGAATCGCTTGTCCATTCAACTACATGAAGATATCTCGTACTTCTCCAATTCTCCTCATTCCTTGTCTCCCACACAATGCATAGTCGTTGATCTTGTCATGTCCCATTTCAGTAACAATGCATATGCTCAACCACTAAAACTAGTAATTCAAGGTACTGTAGGAACCGAAAAATATTACCTCATATCTTGCCTCAAATTTGCACTTCAAACTGCATCTGAACAAAATGCCTGTCCACTTCTTCTCCTTGCTCCAACTGGTGTTGCTACTTTTAACATACATGCATCTACAATACATTCTGCTCTTTGAATACCCATTGGTGAAATGCACCCTCTTGAAGGCCAATCCCTTTCAAAACTTCAATAATAACTTCACCGTATTCACTATATTCTCATAGATGAAATGAGCTTTATTGGTCCAAAAATGTTGACTCAAATTGATGCATGCTTACATCAATCTTTCCCCTTGCAATCTACAATCCCATTTGGTGGTTGTTCCATAATTATTCCTGGTGACTTTGGACAATTACCTCTTGTAAAAGACATCCCCATGTATGCAGGCTCATCTGTTGAAACTGCTCTTTGGTGTACATTTGATACTTTTATCATGCTTGAAACAATTTTTCGACAAGCTGGAAATAGTGCTTCTCAATCTGCCTTTCGGCAACTCTTGCTAAACCTTCGAAATGCAACACCAACTCTTGATGATTGGGCACTCCTAATGATAAGAACAACCTCATGCCTTTCATTTGTTGAAAATTATTCATTTGAAGAATCAATCCATTTGTATCCCACAAATAGCTCTATTGCGCTACACAACAAACACATGTTAAAACAGCTTAATATGCCAATTGTACATTGCTTTGTAGAACAATGGAACCAAAATTCCCATCAATCCATTGATGATGAACAACTGCCATTAAAGGTCCTTCTTGTTGTTGGTCAATAAGTCATGTTAACTGCTAATTTATGGGTTCAAGCGGGACTTGTTAACGTCTCACTTGGGAAAGTCATTCATATTGTCTACAAGTCAAATGAGAAACCTCCTACCTTGCCATTGTTTGTTGTTCTCGAATTTGTGCACTACAAAGGACCCTTATGGGATTCTTCTAACTACTTATGTTCCAATATCTCCAACAACAAGAGGATCTCGCAGACAAATACCACTTCGAATGGCATGGGGCTTAACAATTCATAAATCCCAAGGTATGACCCTAAAAAATGTAACAATAGATATTGGAAACATTGACAGACAAGGACTTACATTCATTTCAATATCAAGAGTTACATCTATTTCAGGCCTATGCATTTCTCCACCTTTCTCTTTTTCCAGATACTCTCAAATGCAAGGCAATCGATATGTTGAACGCAGAAAACAAGAGGAAAGCTTACTTGCTTCAAAGTCTTTAAAACCACCTTCTGCTTGAATCTCCTCATTGTTTGCTATATAGATGTACTATTTTTATTTGGTCACTTGTTTATGTAAAATATGTACTGTTTTTTTTACTTGATAGTGAATTCAACAATATACATATATACTTCATTACATTTTTTATTATTTATTTATTTCTGGTTTGTAAATAAATTAATTACTGAATCTCAGTTAATCAATGAAAATTAATTAAAAATGAAATTGAATTAAGGAATTCAAGATAACCTGCAAGCACTCAAGTTAGGTTAAAAACAAACTTATAAGATTTGAAACTTTTACTGCTAAACCATTCACAGAAATAGACAAAGACAGTTCATAAAAGAAATTTCATGAGACTTTATCAATGCATTTAGAAATAATAGAGATAAATCAAAGTTAAACAAACACATTAATTGATTGCAAATGAATCACAGTATTATCTGATCATTTGGAACAGAGAGACCAACATTTGTCAAAGAAATTTAATAGATAAGTACAAGAGATATGGAATGGTAACATTATTTTTATTCAGAAATTCATGCAATAAATTACACAAAACCTTTAGAAAGAAAGAAATATTGTTCAATCCCTTGCATCAATCTCCCCTCTCCAAAAGTTCCAGAGGCCTCATACATTAGATATCATCACTTAAATAATTATTACAATCAAAGGAATTCCCCCTAAAGGGGATCAAAACTAACAAAGATAATATCCTAAGAAATATCTCTAAATCTTCCAAATTCGTAGCAACTCCTCAATATTGGGGTAATTGGTAGATTCAATGCCAATTTGAGCATTACACCTATGATCTTCAAGCTCATTCTTTTCCAATTTATGCCATAATCAGATGAATATATGAATATTCCCTTCCATTACGAATGGCTGCTTGATCAACCGCTCCAGATCATGTATACTGATGCAATCAAGTCCCTTGATTTTCTCCTCTTCTTCATCCCTGCATTGCTCAACTTGCTCGATCACCAAACCAGGAAGACAAGCTTTTTCAATAAGGACCATGGTAGGAAAATACAAGTCAATCATGATATTATCAACTACATACCATCTCCTGCAACAAATAGCTTGTGCTCTTTTAATAGATTCACCTACTATTTATTCTAGGTCTTCCCAGGTTCTCATAATAGCTCTAACTTTATTTAACTAAAACTTCGAAAGAAAAGTAATATTCTCAGGCTTATCTTTGATATATCTTTTCCAATCAACCACTTCATCATAGGCCTCAGAAGCCTATTTTCTCTTCTCCACCAATTCTTCTAGAACAACAAACATTTTATCAAACAATGTGTGAGTTTCAAAGATAATATCTAAAGTATTGAATAACTCACAGACCAAACAATAGTGTTCCTTGTTGATTCTGATAGCAAGTTCTTTGAATTCTTCTTTTGAAAATTTAGAAAATGAGGATGAAGTTGCACTTACAGTTGCATCTTCAATCTCTTTTACCAACAATTCAACCTTCTTAGCCAAAGTGACATTAACAGCCGTTTCCCTTTGCAGTTCTCCGCTGAGGGAAACATTCATCTCTTGAATTTCATCACACCTGTTCTCATGTTGCCTTTTAAGCTGCACCAGTTCCTCTTTCAGTATAATAATTTTTTCTTTCTGCTTATCAAACTCTCGGTTCAAAGTGTTCACAGCATCAAAGTTGGCCCCTGTAAAATCCCCTAATATAGATGCAGCATCAGTGGCATAATCCTATGGATCACTTGATCATTGAGTCCACACCATCTTGTTTACAAAAGAAATATCCATATCACCCTGGTCCCGGTCCCTTTTCCTACCTTTCCTCACCACTGATCTATTAGTTTTCTTGTACTGATATTCTCCTAGAGATACCACAAAATATTCATTGAATTCTTCCCTTACCTCATTAATGGGGGCTATACCGATGCCAGTGGATATCAGGGAAGTAGTTTGAGTGGTGACAGAAGGGATAGTCATAGTAACAAGGGAAGTAGATGGAGAAGGGTTCATATTCTGAGCAAGAATGGCTTCAGGAGCTAAAGGGATGTTAGGAATTGTAGTCTCAACTGATGAAACTTGGACAATAGAGATTTTGGATGGTGATGATGAGACTGCTGAAGTTTCCTCAGCTACCAATAAAGACACTGAACTAATTGAAGGGATATGCAATGGAGTCTTGACAACTGTAGATACGTCAAATGTAGGAATAGGTATCATATATTCAGGAAGACACGTAACATCCTTATAAAGTTGATTCATGAAAGGTGTTACATAAGAACCATCAGATAATGAGGATAATTCTATTATAGATGAAAGAAGTATTGCAGAAGAAGAGGGAGCAGAGTGACTTGAAGTTTGAGATGGAGGAAGAGAGGATGAAATATTACCATTGCTACCATTGGTGAGATTATGGAAATCATTACCTGTCTCAACAATAACAGGAACAAGAGAAATTCTTCCCTCCTCTTCCTCTGAATGAGTTAGGTCAATAGTAGGAACAGGAATGGAGATCTGTATCTTCGTAACAGGTTTTTCCTCAACGTGATTCTTTTCAGGTCTAGTCTTTCCAACCACAATAGCTACCTGGATAGTTTCAGCTACCTGAGATGTTGCAACTTCTTGGGTATCTAGTGTTGAAGTCAACCTGTTCAGTGTCTGTTTTATCTACTCTGAAGTCTGCAAATAGTCTTTAACCTGCTCTTCCACAGATGTCTAGGGAATTTCCTTTTGTAACTGTCTAAAATGAGATCTCTTCTAAGACCAACCTGTCTGGGACGACTTTAGGAAACATGTGAGCTACGTTCTACCATAAACCTTGATGTAGGTGAAAGATTCACCCACATACCAGTCTCCCATTGCGGCTATGAGAGATTTTGCTTCTAGTGAGAAAGCAGGGGCTTCTTTGTTGAAAATTAGAAAATATAATCGGCCAAGGAAACTTTCACATATATCATAAAACCTAACCACATAGTTTCCATCCCAAAGCTCGAAATGATAAATATGTACAGGCAGGGCTGGAAATTCCCAACTCCATCCCAAATTAGGGTAACGGAGATCAACATAGAAAACATCCACAATGAAGGCAGTGAGAGAAAAGTTGGGCTTTTTCTTAGCAGTGGATTTCTGGAACTCTTGAATAGCATTTTTAAGTTCCAGTGACAAAATTGAGGCCTAAGGGAAAGCTTCACCTGTGGTAATAATGTGATGAGCGATGGGATCCTATTCCTCTTTGAAGAACGAATAGTTGGGAAGGACATAAAGCCTACACAACATCACGGCTAATAGGGAATAAGGTTCTTTAAACCACTTGACGGGGTATAATTGGTCTTTCCTCTTGGAAATTTTACGAGGTTCAGTCATACAGGATTTAAGCATGTGGTCAAAATTGAATTTGGATTTGGCAGTGTAAGCAAAATCTGCATCTAGAAGCTGGGTATAAGGTTTAAGAGCGTAAATCCTGACAAAAGATTCTGAGCGGAAATTGGCTAGTGGAGACCCAGTACTGGTATTAAAAGAACGCTCTTTCACATAATCCATGACTGGTCTGGTGGTGATCATATGCAAGCCGGAATCTATAATCTCATAAACCATGTGGTCACTATGGAAATCTGAGAGGTCATTGTTATCGAAAATTGAGTAAACCCTGGACCAGTCTAAATGATAAGTTTCAGTGACACGACTGCTAGTATCAGAAAAGACACTGAAGTTCAGGTCTCTGGTGAACATATCCTTCTGGAGATTTTTACTCCTGGTGATTCTGGGGGTTTTTGATGTCGCCATGTGTCATTTTTTGAATATTTATACCAGACATTAAAAACTGAATTATAAAGTAAGCACAGTAATCAATTCAAAATGCGAGACAACAACCTGGTAACCAACCTAAAACTGCAATAATCACTATTGGAGTTACGTGGTAAAATATGGAGATAAAAATCACACAGCAGAGTGAATTACAGCAGTAAAAACAGTGAAAAATCATAAATCAAAAGTATCATATTTATAATTCTCGAGAAATAAAAGATACCGTCAGATGAGGGTAAAAATAAAAATAACGGTCACGATCAGCTTTGCGGGATGCGAGATCAAAACAAAATTTGCACGTTTATTAATTGTTCTGCAACCCGCATTCCGCAACTTGCGGGTTGCGAGATGCGGAAATGAAAAAAAGTACAAACTTTATTCAATTAACTCCACAACCTGCATTCTGCATTTTGCGGGATGCAGGTTGCGGGCAAACACAAAGCAAACAAAAATAATAGGAACTCTGCAACCCGCATTCTGCACATTGCGGGATGCGGGTTGATTAAAATTAACACATATAAAAACTCTCCCACACCCCACAATTTGCAGGATGCGAGATGCAGGTTTAAAAAATAAAATATCAAATGAAAGGTTTCCTGCACTCTGCAAGTTGCAAATTTGCGGGTTGCAGGATGTTAAAACAATCCAAACAAAAATTCATCATTTTGCATTCAAAATTTGGGCTCCTGTGTCATAATGACATGGGATCTGTTTTACTTATAACAAGACCTCACATAGTCATGCTAGAGGCCATTCTATTTAAATCATTGCACCAAGTTACCCATGCCAATTGCTTTAAAATATCCAAGTAACATGTATAACATGAAAAATTGATGTCCCATGTCTATTATCAAATCAAAAGAGCAACCAAAGGAAAAAAAATCCACCCAAGTCCATCTTCACCAGATCAAGAGGTTTGCAGTTCAGTTTGTATATCTCTTTTAATTCTCAATGGATTCTAAGCTGGGTGAGATTGGTTAACATGAATCTGTGCTACTTGTGAACTTAGAAAACTCTATTCTAGGTATACTTCATATTATTTCATGATGAGGTATATATATATTAATTAAAAGTAGTTAAATAAAAACTAAACTTGAATAATAATAAAAATTAGATATAAATATGTGGAAATTTCATAAACTCTTTAAAAAAAATCAATCTCATTATTTAGAATACTTTGAAAAAATTATAATGAGTTTATACATGAGCATGTGGGAATTTCATAAACTTTAAAAAATAGATCAATCACATTATTTAGAATAATTAAAAAAAATTGAAAGGATTTTATTACAACAGTTTTATTGATATTTGTAATGATATTTTCAAGGTAGTCTATGTCACCGATGATTATGACCTTCCATCTTCCATCCATACACAGTTGAAAGGAAGGGACAAAATCCTGTGACAGTATGTCATTTAAAACATATAGGATAAAAAATTAAATTGAATAAAAGACTCGGATGGATTTGCATAAATTAACAAATTAACATATGTATTATCGAATTTACTGTGTAATCATTTGCTGAAATAGATACAAATTTTAATAAAATAATCTCTATTAAAAGCTTATGAGTACATGAGTCACTAACAAGGCTAGGAATAAATGTACTAATTGATCACAAAATACTAATAGTAATATTGAATCATCTTAAACAAGAAAACTCATTATTCATTAAGGAAACTTAATCAAATAAACAAAAAGCAACATGAAAGAATATCATTGCTGTATTAGATAGATTTGCACAAAATTACAAAACCTCAATTAAACAGAGGTATTTCCAAAGTCTTGTCCAAATTTTTTCCTTCCAAAAATTCGCTATTACATGTGAAACCCACCCTTTAAATAATTATTACAAAAGTAGATTTCCATCAAATTCAGATTGACAAATTTAAATAAAACTAATATCCAAGGAATTCCCACCATCTTTTCCAAATCCATAGCAATTCCTCAATGTTGGGATAGTTAGCTGATTCAAAACCAAGTTGAACATCACATCTATAATTCTCCATTTCATTTTTAGCTAACTTATGCCAGATGCGGATGTAAATGTGGACCTTTCCCTCAATAGCCAACAGTTGTTTGATTAAGCAATCAACATCCTCAATCGTTATAAGATTGATCCTTTGGATTTTCTCCCTTGCTTCATCTCTCCGCCATTCAACCTGCTCGATCATCAATTTTGGAGGACAGGTGTTTTCAATAAGATTTATTGTGGGAAGGAAAGCCTCCATGATACTGTCAACAGCATACCATCTTCTTCCACACACAACTTGTGCCTTTTTCATAGTCTCATCGACCATCTCATTAAGATCAAGCCAAGCACAGAGTACTGTTCTGACTTTCTTTAGCTGAAAGCTACTGAGGATGATAATGTTTTCTGGTTTGTCCTTCCTGTACTTTTGCCAGTCTACAATCTCATCCAAATCCTTTGAAGCTTTTTCCCTCTTTTCCACGTCATCTTCATGTATAACAACCATATGACCAAAAGCAATATACATTTCATAAATATCATTTAAACTGTGAAACAACTCAGTTATTAACTCATAATGGTCCTCATTTATCTTGATAGCCAACTACTTAAATTCTTCTTGTGAAAACCTAGAGAACAAGGAGGAAGTTGCACTTGCAGTTGCATCTTCACATTGCTTTTCAAGTGAATCTATCCTCTGTGTAAAGGAAACATTTGAGATCTTCTCATTTTGCAGCTCAACCTAAAGAAAGGCACTTTTGACCTGTAGTTCATTGTACGTATCCTCATATGTCTTCATAAGATCAGCAACATCAGCCTCATGTTCCCTTTTACTCTTCTCAAGTTCTTCCTTCAACTGGGATATATCTTCTTTCCTCCTGTCAAACTCCCTATTTAAATTGATAGCAACATGGATATTGGCACCTGTGAATGCACCCAAAGTAGCAACTGTATCTGCTGCATCTACCTGTGGGCCATCAGACTACTAAGTCCAAAGTATTTGCTCAAAAACAGATACTTCTATCCCACTTTGATCCCTACCCCTTTTTTTTCCCTTTCTGATCACTGATTTATCAGGTTTTCGATAATAATATTCTCCAAGAGAGACAATGATCTCTTCATCAAATTCATCTCTTGGATTAATGGATCCAGATGTTCTAATCACTATAGACACCAAATAGGATGTTTAAGTAATGATAGGAGAGGGCATGGTCATGGTAATGTGAGCACTCAAAGGAGATATGTTTTGAACATGGGTTATTTCAGACATTGAAGACAAGAGTAGCGTTGAAGATTCGAAAGATGGAAAATGCATATTGATAGTTGCAAGTGGTGACGAAGACAATAAATCCTCTTCAGTACTAGATGATGTTGCCCAAGTAACTAAGGGTACATGTACAGGAATATTGAAAATTGGTGCTTGCAAATTACTTTAAACAGGGAATATTTTAGGGATAGAAGAGAGCAGTGCGGTTGAAGATTCTGAAGATGAGAAGTGGAGATTGAGAGCTGAAAGTGGTGACAAAGCCACCAACAATTTTTCAGTACCAGATAATGTTGATGGAGTAACTGTTGATAGCTCTATAGGAATCTTCACAATTGGTGCTTCTGAAATGTTTTGAACATAATCTATTTGAACAATTGAAGACAAGAGTGGGGTTGAAGATTCAAACGATGTAAATTGGAGATTGACAGATGAAAGTGGTGAAAAAGACCCCAAAATCTTTTCACTACGAGACAATCTTGACAGATTAACTGATGGTAGGTGTAAGGGAATCTTGAAAATTGGTGCTTCTGAAATAATAGGTAGTGAAATGGAGATTTGCACAATATTAGATGTGAAATATTTAGGTGTAGAGATCAAATCCTGATACAATTCAGACAGTGCAGGTGATATGCGTCCTCCTGTAGGAAAGGTAGATAAAGTATGGATGGATGAAAGGGGCAATGTTGAATACGAACACATAGACATAAATGAAGATTGTGAAACTGTAGAAGTAGGTATAGAATCTTTCTTACCATCACCATCCAAAAAATCTGTTAATGATTGCAAATATTGATCCACCTCTTCAGTGACAGGTGCAAAGGCTATCACCTCTTCTTCTAAATCTAAATCAACCAAATCGATAATAGGACCGGTGGAGGAAGAAGCTTTCACCTTCAATCTTTTGAATGGTTTTTTTTCAACTATTTCTTCAGTATCACTTGGCTGACTGACTGCAGCAATCACCAGGATATCAGTAACTGTCACAGGAGCTGAAACTACCCAAGTATTCAGCACAAAGGTCATTATTGCCAGCTTTTGTTTTGACTGTGTTGACGTAATTATTAAGGCTTTGACCTGCTCCCTAACTGGTACTTCTGGAAGGTCTTCCATTAGACCTTTTCCCTTGTCTCCGTCGGGAAAAATTGCCACTGATGAATTCTTCGTTGCTTCAGCTTCCTTTTGTTCTCTGTCCTTTCTTACTTTCTCCAATACGTTAATATGCAGTGCCCTATAACACTGAATCCTCTCTTTCAGTTCCTTTTGATGCTGCAAGATGTGGGATTCCTCATCCTTGCTTTTGGATCTTGCCAACACTTCAGAAAATGTACTAAAACCATGATAAATAGAATCATTGGGAATTTCCTCATGCACATAATTAATTTTGATATGATACTGCTTAAAGTGGGCATCGAGGCATCCCTTGGGATTTTGTTTTCTCTTGGTGGAAAAACCAAGCTTCAAAGACTGTATTTGTTCACCTAATGCTGCAGACCAGGTTGAAGTTGGAATAACCAACGATCCAAGGTGCAAAGGGAATTTGGGCCAAGCTTTTTTCTTAGGGCCAACCAACTTCCTGTAAACCCCATCATTGACAGTTTGGAAAGCCACTTCTTCTAGAACCAACATGTCAGGGACAATTCTGGGAAGCATATGAATAGTGTTGCTACCCCAAATTCTGATGTACGAAAAATTCTCACCAACATACCAGTCACCCATTGTACCAATCAAACCTATGGCTTTGGATGAAAATGCAGGAGCTTCCTTATTGAATATTAAAAAAGAGATGGTGCCAAGGAAGTGTTGACATATATCATAGAACTTGGGTGCATAGTTAGTATCCCATAATTTTGAATAATAAATGGGCATCAGGGGAGCCGAAAAACTCCACTTCCATCCCAAATTAGGATATTCAAACTCAACGCACAATATATCATAAATGAAGGCTGAAAAGAAGAAATTGGTTTTGTTTCTAGCAGTGGCCTTCTGGTGCTCTTGGATAGAAATTTTAAATTCTAGCGACAACATGGATGCCCACGGGAAAGAATCGCCAGTTGCGAAAACATGATGAGCTACTGGAGCCCATTCAGTCTTGAACACAGAACAATTAGGAAGGCCATATAGTCTGCATAACATAGCTGCGAATAAGGAATAAGGTTCTTTGAACCAAGTAACTAGGTAAAGCTCGTTAGACCTCTTCAAGAATTTACTAGGTTGGTGCATCCACGATTTTAACATTTCTTTGAAATTGAACCTACTTTTGGAGGTTTGTGCAGACTCTGCAGTAAGGGGTTGTCTTACTGGTTTAAGGGCATAAACCTTCGTAAATACCTCGGGATGGAAATTGGCTATCTCTAACCCTCTACTATCGTTCAAACAATAGGATTTCGGGTCCGCATGTTCTACTATCCATTTGACTGCGTCATTGTACAGGAGGATAGCAGGTCTAGCAGCAAGAGAATGAAGTCTAGAATCCCTGATTCTTTCGTAGGCCAACTAGTTGTCTTGAATATCAGAAAATTTGTCATTGTCAAAAATTTCATAAACCCTAGACCATTCAATTTGGTAGGTTTCAGTGATTCTGCTATTGGTATCTGAGAAAATACCAAAGTTCGGATCCTTGGTGAACATATCCTTTTCCAATTTTTTGCAGCGAGTAGATCTTGCCATTGTTGCAAATTGGAAAAATTGTGTTTAAAAGAAAAAACAACGGGAAGAGAAAATTAAAACTAATTTAGGATTGACTACAGTAATAAATTAAATGAAGAAATGACCAAAATACTAACCTGTAATCGAACTAAACTGTGATAAAATTGCCTGGTAAAATTTACGCAGAGCAATCATTCACACAGATAAAATTCACGCACCGCAGTAATTCGCAACAGTAAAAAAGTGGTAAATAAATTGTAAAAGACCAGGCTATATATATTTTTTACACGCGTCAAATTAGGAAACCAAGATTAAAACAAATGGACGGTCGAGATTAAACCTGGCAGGATGCGGTTTCATAACAAGATATTGCAAATATTTTTTCATTCCGCATCCCACATTTCTCAAGTTCCGGGTTGCGGAATCTTGCAATTTACTGTGAAGACAAAATACATCAGAATCAATTTTGCGAGATGCGGGATCATAACAAAAATTTGCAATTTTATTAATTGTTCCACAACCCGCATTCTGCAACTTGTGGGTTGCGGGAACGCAAAATAGTACAAACTTGATTCCATTAGCTCTGCAGCCTACAATTTTTCATTTTAAGGGTTGTGGGTTGCGAGCAGACACAAACCAAACGAAAATAATAGGAACTCCGCAACCTACATTCCGCACATCGTGGGATGTGGGATGCGGGTTGATTAAAATTAACACATATAAAATTCTCTCGCACCCCACATTTGCGGGATGCAGGATGCGGGTTTGAAAAATGAAATATCAAATGAAAGGTTTTTTGCACTTCGCAAGTTGCGGATTTGCGGGTCGTGGGAGGTTAAAACAATCCAAACAAAAATTCATTACTCTGTATTCAAAACAAAAAAATCAAACATAAATTTTTGGAAATTGGGTAAGTTAAGGTATCCCAATAATAAAATAAAATCTTAATAAAACCCTTTAAGATTTACAAAGAGTCTTACCAAGTAATCTTCGTATGTAAAATTTTGGCTCCTGTGTCATAATGACATGGGATTTGTTGTACTTACACATTGGTAGTTCTAGAACAGACACATTGGTAAGTTTTAAATTTTTATAACCCCTGCTTGTAACATATTTCATGAACAAACAACTCCCTAATAACTACCCACCTAATGATAGTCTTAAAAAAAAATAAAAACAAATGCCAAGAGTTGTAATCATTTTTAACTGTTTCATACAACATTAAAAGGGGGTTAAACCTGCCACTGATAAAACTTGAAATAATTACCATTCTTCTCTTAAGTACTAACAAAAACACGTTAATTAAACAAATAGAGCTTGAAATAATTTCTTAAATGAATTAATTGAGATTCACTAAGGTTTGGTTCACAATATGCTTTAAAATTTGCTTTAATAGATTTGGATCGAGAGTCCAAATGATCTTGAAATGTAATTGAATTATTAACAATGTAAAAGGACTCGTACTTTAACCATAGACTATTAAGATTGCTCTTATAAGCAAGCACTCTTTTCAAATAGATTAACCATAAATTAAGAACAACTATAGAAATAAACAGACCTTAACCAACTAACATTGTTAATAAGATTTTTAATATTAAGCATTCAAAATCTTCTGAAATGTAATCATTATAATGATTTTGCATCTCTGTTAGCATAAAATTATAGAAAGTTATAGCGTTGACCACTCGTCTGTCTATTGAATCAGTTCATCTGCTCCGCTGGTTGTGTGCAAATGAAAGTGGAAGAGCCATTAATGAAACAAATAAAACTTGAAATCATTACCATTATTCTCTTAAGTACAACAAAAACACACTAATTAAACAAACAGGCCTTGAAATAATTTCTTAAACGAATTAATTGAGAGTCACTAAAGTTTGCATCAGAGAATTTCTTTAACAAATGCTTTCATAGCTTGGGTTGTTAGTTAAATTGGTTACATAAAGTAAATTATGATTTTCTTTACCATTGCCCATTATTGACTACACAATATTAGTCTCGGTCTCTTGTTCAAAATCCAAATGATCCTAAAATGTAGCTGAATTATTATGACCCCAAGTTTAACCATAAACTATTAAGCTTGATGTTATAAGCAAGCACTGTTTTGGAATAAATTAACCATAAACAAACCTTAACCAACTAATATTATGATATGACTATGGTTTGAAACCCCGAAACGCTCAAACTCTTGTGAAATATATTAATTATAATGAATTTGCAACTCTATTGCATAAAATTACAGAAAGGTATAGTGTTGGATGCAATAAGTGCACTGGGCTCAACCACTCGTCTGTCTATTGATTCAGCCACATGTCCTTCCCTGGTTGTGTTTTTCGTGCTCAACAATGCCTTTCTACATAGTTTCCTACTGCCAAACGACTTTATGTGATTTTTTTGCTCACCCTTGTCCACAATTCCCCTATGTGCTAGTACCATTGTTGTATGAGGTCTCTTGGAGACAAGCATTCTTGTTTTCCTCACCTCCCATCAAATAGGCTCTCCAACAGGCCATACAGTGGAGTATGTCCTCAACCTCGTCACCACCTTAGAGAGAATTAGCAAGTGGGAATTACAAATGAGGTGATGAAGACTTCTGACACCCACCACCCCAGTATGAGCATTTGCTCCAACTTCCTGTCACTAAACATGGCCCCCATGTAGTAGGACTTCAGAAGCCGTGACCTCTTCGAGGATTTCTGGGGACACACTCCAGAGACAGGAAAACTGTCGTATTGTGCAGCTGGAAATATTCCTATTTGGAAATATTCAAATTACATCACATCCAGGTCCTGATGGTTGGAAATTTCCTGGTGCAAACAACCAGGATGATAAAGGAACATAATTTCATATTCGCCAACCATCAGTACCCCCTAACAAATGAGCTTCTGGAACCATACAACCATTGCTGTCTAAAAGGAAACTCAAGCCCTCACGTAATTGAGCACTTTTGGACTTTCTCTTAGTGCTCATTCATCCCTGTTTTTCAGCAGCTCTGAACGGTGGTGCTATATAGGGTGATCCAGACAGACCAGAAAAGACCTTACCAGCATAGCTGCACACTTGAAAACTGGCAATCATAACAATAGTACAAGTGACAAGTGAGCAAGGATCTTCACTCCTTGTGGAAAATTCAGTCAAGTCATCTCCTCTGATATTCAATTACCATACTAGCCATGGATAAGACATTAGGTGTTCTCTTGCGTTTCTTCCCAGGTGGGTCAAGCATTTGGACTTGACTTTCCTTGCCCTTTCCCAAATGCTACAGGTGGGATAAGAATGAATTAGGCTGGCCACGTTTCTTTGCTTCATGTAGAGGCCAGATTTACTGTTTCAAATATCTAAATTTCATGATGGATCCTCGGAGTTGGGACAAAAGACGATGCTGGGAACATAATCTTGACCTATAGAATGTTGCGAATGGCGTCTGGGGACTCAATTACTGGTCAGAAAAAACATATCATACATGGAAATGTCCTTTCTATACCAGGTTCATCGGGACATTTCGTCCACACTAAGAGATTTGGTTCATCAGCCGATCTTGAACCACGTATATTTCATTTGCTTCTCTAGTTATATACACCATGGATCAGCTTCTTATCAATATCTGCACAATTTAATTCAACAGAATCAACACAGACCATCGATCTACAACCTGCCTTCATCTGGACCGCCCGATCGTGGGTACATTTTATATTTCGCCAAGCTGGTCCGATTCAATCCATCGCACAAATCTCATATGCGAACTACATTCTATCCATCGATCAAATCTCAAATAACATATATATCGTCCATCTTCATCCCGCTAAACTTTCCCGAAACCCGCATCCCGCAATTTCCTAGTTGCAGATTGCAGGAACTTGAACTGTAATATTATTATTTGCAATTTTTGGCATAACCATTGTACACGATAATTTTAGGTCATTGTCAGTTATTTTTTATTATTTCTTGCACACTTTATAATCGAAAATCGAAACCCCAAAAAAACTCAATTATAAATGTCTTAACCTAATATTTCAAAACTCAGTATTAATATGCCCTCTCCCAAGGTAAAAAACAAAGGTTGGCTTGCGAAAAGATAGAATATTTTCACCCTCTCGACGTTTTTTGTACCTCTTGGTGCAAGTGCTAGTTTACCCTTTGTTTAAGAGTCAATTATCTTCACAAAACTAAATAAAACTAAGTGGTTAGCTATACTTATGGTCATTCACCAACCACTTTACTTATAACTATGCTAATTTGTAATTGTAATATACTTTGAAACGTCATTGCTCTGCTAGCTTTTCATCTATTTTATTATTATATTTAACCGTCGTGCTCACATACGTTATCGGACTCTTGGAACACTAATCTCGCAGTTTTTTTATAATGAGAATCTCATAATTTACATTTTATATAAAATGAAGTCTGTTCTTATTTATTCATCAAATTATCCTAATTAACATTTTATATAAAACATTGTTATTTTATTTATGAGATTCACATAATTTATTATTTATATAAATGTATTTATTATATATAAGAGTAAGATTGAAACCGTACATATATGTTGTTGGGAGATTCAGAGATAATTGACTTATTATACCTACCTCAGCAGGTATATTGTAATCAATTGCAAGTCAACTTGGGTTGACTCACCTATTAGTTCAAAGGTACATAAAAATTAAAATGTTGTTTATAATGTTTAACTTTATAATTTTATAAATAATAATTTTTAATTATAATAAAAATGTATTTATTTGTGTTGTAATTGGCCAATCACAAATGATGTCAGCTTTGGAATTTGGTATCTGGTTTTCAGATGACAAGTGGCAACTATGACATCAAGATAAGTACAAGTGTGGGTCAATTCATTATTAATTAAATTTATTTCTTTATTGTTGTCATTGACATCTCCACGTAAGAATTTTTGGGAGCTACACATTAACATGTAACCCACCGAAGAACAAAAGGCCCTACCTACCTATACACGAAAAAAAAGGCTCTGGGTAGATTGATTGACTGGATCAGGCATGCGATCATTACTCATGCATTTCACACACTTCAAAGCACTGGTAGAAAACCAAAGAACCCTGTAGACTATTTATTCTGCTCCTTTACCCTTTCTTCTCAAGACATTGAGATGCATTATGGCCCATCCCGTCGCACCTTAACCATTTCAAGTTACTCAATTCTTTATTGCCCTCGTTCGAAGAACCCAATGCCTGCAAGCAAGCTCTGATTATGACAAAAAATGAGGGCTCTCAGGGTTATTGGAAGAGGGGCCAGGGGCACTGTACTATAGAGAGGGAGAGGGATATCCTCTCCTCCTTACGGCATCCATTTCTATCAGCCATCTCGTATTGGCCAAATTGATACAGACAAGATCGTTCTCTTATTGGCCAAATTAAGACAGAATTGGGGTGTTGAATTCAGGCAAATCCAGCCAGACATTAAGGTGTTTTCTGAGTCTGCTATTCGGTGAGCATTTTTTTCAATAAATACTCAATTTCATCATCTCAGGCAAATTCAGCGACACATTAACGTGTTTTCTGAGTCTGCTATTCGCTGAGCTTTTTTTCTCAATTTCGCCATCAAATTATTATTATCATTGAAATTCATGTCTGATTATGGTTTGGGTTGTGATTTCAGCTTTGGAGCACCTTCATGGGCAGGGGATTGTTTACAGAGACTTGAAGCTGGAGAACATCATCATCTAGAGCGTTGGGCATATCATGCTAACCGATTTTGGTTTTGAAAGAATGTCTGATTATGGTTTGGGTTATAATTTCAGCTTTCATGCGGCCGAGGTGGTTTCAGCTTTGAAACACCTTCATGGGCACGGGATTGCTCTATATCATGGAATGTGAAATCTCACTAGATCTAGTCTATGAGTCATAGTAACATCCCCCAACTATAGAGATACTCAATGGTTCAAGGTAAGAGATGGGTTCTTAGCGAGGAGTAGTGCTTGCTATGCTCCTGCTTCCACCCATGTTTCTATTGCTGGGTCAACTTCAATGGGTAGGTATAACCACAACCCTTGTAGATCATGACGTTACGATCTATAAGCTACCTTTGTCCCGGTTTCTTCGGGATTGTTTACAGAAGACATGAAGCTGGGCATGTCATGCTAAACAATTTTGATCTTTCTACAAGGCTTCCCCTTCCCTGCAAGCAATTGCGCGCAGTTCTCTCCCAAGAAAAGAAAAAGGGCAATGTAATTCCCCACACCCATTGAGAGCGTGGCTAAGCCTGAGTTCTGTGCTAAGCTATGCCTAAATTCTGTAATTGCCCACACCCTTTCTTTCTTCACAGGCCTCCGCTGGGATTTCATCGAATGGGTAAAGAAGCAATTCAAAGGCAGTGGAATCATTCGTCATTCATTCTAATTTAATGGGTAAGAGGCAACGCCAAGGCGATGGAATCCATCCTAATTTGCATTTACATGGAATTTGTTTTCCTACCATACTGGGTGCTGCTCAAATTTATTAACAACTAATAATTTCCCTTGCTATCTGGGTGCTGCTCAAAATCTATTATCAGCGCAGAATAGCAATTTTGTGCACAATGTAACATAAGATATTTCTCCAGTCTAATGTAGTATACGGAGTTAAATTAATTTATTCCTTTCTTACAGGCTGTTATAACTCAAAGCATAAAATATGTATGTGAAAACACAAATGTTCTTACATTTATTCGTTTCTTTCTTCTACGGGCATTATTATTTGACTAAAACACAAATGTACTTGTAACATGAGATGGTTGATCATACTGTTTGTATGCGCCATAGCTGCTCCATCGTGATCCCTCCTTAATTGATTCTGACCTGCATTCTCATCATGACAACTTCGTCTTTCACAACCAGCCAGCACACAATAGCTAAACTCAGACTCCTTCCTGCAATTAATTCAAAACAACAATTCAGAAGATAAAACAAATATAAATTATATCAAATTATAACAGAAGTTTCAAAACAGATAAAAATAATCCATAATCATAGAACTGAAATACATATTCACCTATCATCGTCAGATGCATGGATTCATCCTCTCCCTCAAGGTTCAAATACGTTGACAAAACACATAATTCATTCATTACCCAAAAAAACAAAACAAAACACAACACAACACAGACACAGACACAAAATACAAGCAGAAAACAACACCACAAACGAAACACAGAATACAGATCCGTAGAACAACACCACATACATACAGAAAACAAACACAAATCACAACACAAACATAAAGGAAAACTGAGCGCTGCCCTTCACAACAATGCCTGAGCGAAATGGAGCAGAAAGAACAGAGGAGCAGGGCCCTCTCCGGCTCACTCAAACCTAAACCCAATTGGATTGATTCCATCCATGATCTCTTATTTCGAATTCGAATCCATCCACGATCTTATATCCAGCAGTTGAGGAAAAACAATTTAAACTCAACCCTTCGATCAGATCTAACGGCCATAAACTCAGCTCAATTACAACCTTAGGATGAAGATTATTGTTAAAATCGAAAATCTAGTCCATAAAATTACATTTAAATTCCAACATCCCACGGATACGAATATGTTTTATATTTATAAATTTAAGGTGCTTGGCAATACTTCTTATTTTCTAATTTATTTAAATGTGTTTATTAAATTAAATGTATTTTTAAAATTAATTACTTAAACGTGTTTGTTAAATTAAATGTATTTTTTAAATGAATTACTAGCTAGTCATATTTATACATACCTTTACCATAATATATTTATACATACTTTTATCATAACATATTTGTATGTATAATAAAAATATAAACAATGTTTCCTATACAATATGTTCATTATTCATTATGTTTCATGGTTATAAAATTTTAAAAGGCCTATAACATTGATTTAATATGTGTGAATTAAAATTTTAAGTGAAAATTAGTTGTTTGCTTTCTTTGTTTTTATTAGAATTTGTTTTTGCTTTAAAAGCAAATTAGTATATTTGCTTTATTAAGGTATTTTTTAAGAAATAAAAACTTATTTGTTCTCTGTATTTTAAGAAATTATTTTTTTACTATAGTTACTTTGTATTTTAAAAAGCACTTTAGATATTAAAATTAAAAAATAATAAGTTAAATGCAACAAATATCTCCAACTTTTCTATCCCCTCCATCGTTATTGAGGATCCTTGACTCGTGAATCAAATTGTTAATTCCACTCGTATGCCCAACGTCCATTAACTTATTGGGATGCCAATGCAAAGTTATGCATGGATCATTTGGTGTTTCAATACCTTGTAAAAAGGATTTTTGTGGAATGAAAATTTTGTTCATGATTCCTTTTCTATTTGTTATATAAAATTTTTGTATGGGTTTGATATAGTTTGTTTTTCCATTTTGTAAAAAGAAAATGATTTGTTATTTTTTTTTAATGTTAAAGGTTTTTTTACATCATAGTTTATTTAAAAAAACAAGAATACAAATTAATTAAATTATAATTGCAAATATTAATAAAGTAACTTGATGGGGAGCATCATTGAAACGGAGGGCGTAGGGTTTTGGTTACAGGTGACGGCGATGGCGTAGGCTGATAGAGGGAGGGTACGGCTGGCCTAGGCCTCTAGCTATGGCTAGAGGTCTGTGATGGACCGAGTATTCTTCTCTCTTCAAGACAGTTTCTTGTCTTTGTATTGTGTCGTGGTTTATTGTTGGACGCTGCTAGAAAAGGTTGTTTACTATCTACGACGGTGGCTGGCTGTTGGGGATTTTGAGGTATGAAGTAGCTTGAGGTTTTTACTGACTGCGACGGTTTACATCCTGGCAGCAATGGAGGATTTGGACATGGTGGATTATTCTAGTGACAGGTTGGAGAGCTCTGACATTTGGGAGATGCCAGGTGGAGGGATGATGGAGCAGATGGTGGACATCCCTAGATTGGGTCAGGAGGTTTTGGGTCCGGCTAGTTTAGTGTCGTTGGGGTTGGAAGACGTTACTTCCCCGTCTGAATTTCTTGTTTTCTCGTCGACGGAGTAAGCTCCGGTTGATTCACTGGTGGAGTCATTCTATCAGCGGCCTGATGCGTTGTTGGGGTCCTCGATTTGGAAGGAAGCGGGTGGTCTCCTCTCTCGGGATTTAGGGTTTTCGGCATCAGTTCCTCAGGATGGGTCCAAGGCGGTGGCGGGTTTTGCTCAGGTGACAGCAGAAGGGGAGGCTAGTCAGGTTTTGCAAGGAAAGGGCACAAGCGGTGAGTCCTCAGAGGATGAGTTGAGGGTGACGTTGGATGTTGCTGAGCAGCGAGGGTTTGAGTCTCCCCAAAGGGACTCCTTTGGAGGCTGTTTAGGAGACTCAGATGAATCTGATGGAAGGCAAGAAGGGGTAAGTGGTTCTTCAAAGAGGCGCCAGAAGAATTGGGTTAAAACGAAGAAGGTTAGGAATTATGCGGTCAGAGAAGATTTAGCTTGGGAAAGTGTACTGAATATGGAGAAGTGTACCCTGGTTGGGAGGGTTATGGGTAGAAATTTTTCTAAAAAAACTGTTCATGATTGGGCTGCGACGACTTGGGGCACACAACTTGGCTATGCTCCAGTGGTGGAGATGTTGAACAGAGGTTGGTTTGTGGTCAATTTGGAGAAGGAAGAGGACCTTAGATGGATACAGAACAAATGTTGGCATATTGACCATTCACCTGTCCTTATGAAACCATGGAGCCCTCTGTTTGATGCCAGCAAAGAAAGGGTAGATGTTTTACCTATCTGGGTAAGAATTCCAGCTCTTCCTTTACATTTTTGGGATATGTATCATTTCAGGAGGATAGGCGATATCCTAGGGTCATTCCTGGAGGCGGATCTTTCCTTCTTAGAAACTAAGGAGAAGAAGGTAGCTAGAATATTGGTAAATTTAAACCTCAGGGAGGGTCTGGCAGAATCTATTAATTTGGATTGGGGGCCGGTGATTATCCCCCAATTACTGGATTACGAGAATGTCTCGTTTCGATGTCGCAGATGCCATGTTTATGGGCATCCGATTTTGGCCTGTCCTTTGCAGGTGCGTACCCTGAACGGTTGCAGAAGGAAAGCTGTTGGGGCTGCAAGTAAGGGTCCTTCTGAGAAGATTGCAGGGTCCTCTGGGTCGGCCCAAACCTCTGCGGATGATATGGGAAGTGATCCATCTGTAGAAGATCTGAACTTTCCTGAACCTTTGGTGGAAGAAGGGACTAGAGATCCACCAGCTCAGTCCACAGATCCGTTAAATGGTTTTGCTTCAGAGGTTCATTCTGGGTCGGGTACATCCTCTTTACCTATTCTGTCAAATGTTAATTTGTTCTTGAATAATGTTTCCTTTCTTGGTTTCTATTGGATAGAAGGCCTGACGAAGCTCTCCCTTTCGGGTCAATCTGGATCCCCATTGTCTCTTCCTGTGCACCTTGTCCCTGCTGATACAGTTTCGGGGTTGGGTACTCTTCCTGCGGATGCTTCTAATGCATTTGCTCATGCCCTACTACCTGTCTTGGAAGAACCCTCCTCTGCTGACCTGGAACCTGACCCTGATTTTCTTCCTGAGGAGTCGTGTCCCTCACCTCCAGAATCTTCGGATTCGGGTTACTTTTTAAGATCGTGCCATAAGCCTTCTTCTGGGTTGGGTAAAAACCCCCCGCTTGTGCGAAGAGTTCGGGGGAGAAAGACAAATATTTTCAAGGCTCAGTCCCGAGCCAAGGAGGATCTTCTGGGAGGAAAACAGCTTTCAATTGAAAAGGCCCTTAGAGCGGAGAAGGCCAAGAAGAAAGGTCGATTATGAAGCTCTTGTCCTTTAATTGTCGGGGGCTGGCTGGGCCTGACAAGAAATCAGCCTTCATTAGCATGCTTACTCTTGAACACCCGGATGTGATTTTGCTACAAGAGACTTTAGGAGTAGGTGAGGTGATCCAGGAGAGGCTGGAAAGCTGGTTACCTGGGTGGTCTTTCGTGACACTGGATGCAAGAGGGCATTCTGGGGGATTGGCGGTGGGTTGGAAAAATAGTTGTGTCAAGCTGATTAACTCTTGGGGCACAGAGGCTGTGCTGGGTATTGAGGTTTTTTCTGAAGAGTTGGGGATTTCCCTTTCTGTGGTTAATGTCTATGGGCCTTATCTTAATAGAGCCCCTTTCTGGGATTCTTTGTTACAAAATCCACTGGTGAATGGTGACTCGGTTGTGCTGGGTGGATACTTAAATTTCTCGCTAGGACACAACGAGGTTTGGGGGCCTCACGCTCAGGTGGACACCATGGTGGTTTATTTCATCCAGAAATTGGCGGAGAAGGGTTTGTTGGACATTGAGCCTGTTAAATTAAAACCGACCTAGAGAAATAAACGAAGTGGGGATGCTAGGGTAGCAAAACGAATTGATCGTTTTCTGGTAGCAGAGCAGTTGGTGGACAGATTCTTCTTAGTAAGACAATGGGTGGGCAGTGGGGGTCTTTCTAACCATTTTCCAATTTTCTTTGAAATCAAAAAGGGGCCCATCAATCCTCCTAGCCCTTTAAAATTCAATAAGGTATGGCTCCAGGATGAGACTTTCAAAAACCTATTTCTCACTCACTGGAATCCTATCGGGGAGGAAAATGACAGATCGGATGCCATTCAGTTTGTAGACAATATAAAAAGACTTAAAGTGCTAATCAAGGAATGGGCAGTAGCAAAGAGAAGCAGGGACGATGCCGAGCTGAAGAATGTAGAAGCAGAACTACTGTTGATCTACGAAGGAGATGGAGGAGGGTTCTCTACGCAAACCACGAAGGAGGCACTGACAAGGTTGGAGGGTAGACGTAATACTTTGCTGTTGGAAAAAGAGGAAGCATGGAGACTCAAAAGCAGGGCAATCTGGTTGGAAAGTGGGGATGATAACACAAAAAAATTTCATGCTTATGCCAGAGGAAGGAAGGTGGCAAATACCATTTGGAGCCTTTAGGATGAGGAGGGTATTCCCCATGTAAATTTTGAAGATAAGACCAGATGTGGGGTAAACCACTTTCAGCAATTGTTCAAAGCTCCTCCACAGGCCTCAATTGAAGAGGTAATTAGACTAGCACAGATGTTTCCACGATTTGTGGATGAGGAGGGCAATAGGGATCTTATGAAGGTAGTTTCAGAAGAAGAACTCAAGGAGGTTATGGGCAGTTTCCAGAAAGATAAAATCCCAGGGCCAAATGGATGGACGATTGATTTTTTTCTGGATCTCTTTGATATCCTGGGGAGGGATCTTTTGCAGGTGATAGAAGACTCAAGGTCAACCGGTTGGATCCCGGCTAGTTTCAACTCTAATTTTATTGCTCTCATCCCAAAGTCAGATAATGCAACTTCCCTCTCTGATTCCAGGCCAATCTCCTTATGCAATTGTGTCTATAAGATTATTTCAAAAGTAATTGCTCTAAGACTGAAAGCTATCCTTTCAGCAACTGAAAGCTATCCTTTCAGCTCAAATCTCAGCCGAGCAGTTTGGTTTTCTGGAAGGGCGTCAGATCCATGAGGCAATTGGGGTAGCACAGGAAGGCCTTCATAGTTTAAAGACCAGAAGAATGAAGGGGGCTATTCTCAAAATCGATCTATCCAAGGCGTATGACAGAGTAAGTTGGATTTATTTGAGGTTGCTCCTAACCCATCTTGGTTTCGGCATCAATTTTATAAGATGGATTATGTCTTGTATAACAACTGTTTTCTTTTCTATGCTGATCAATGGAGCGGGTGCCCCTTGTCTCCGCTCCTCTTCCTCCTGGTTGCTGAAGGTCTAAGCAGGGCTATAAGAGCAGCTAGAGCTGAAGGTCGTTTCTCTGGGATTCAACTGGCCCTGAATTTATATATTACACATCTACTCTTTGTGGATGATGTTTTGATCTTCTACTCTGGCATTAGAGGAGAGTCACGAGTTCTGCAGGAGATCTTAGAACTTTTCTCTAAGGCCACCGGTATGGAGATTAATATTGGAAAATCCTCATTGACTACTCACATGTTAAGACCGGAAGAGGAGGAGGAAATTACGAGGTTTTTTCCCTTTAACACAACTGGGCTGGATGAAGGGCTTAAATATCTTGGTTTCTCACTGAAAGAAAATTTGTATCGAAAACAGGATTGGTTCTGGCTGGTCGGCAAGGTTGAAAAGCGTCTTCTGGTTTGGAGTCACAAGTGGCTATCATGAGCTGGAAGATTAGTTTTAGTTAAAGCTGTTTTGGAGGCAATTCTGGTGTATTGGATGTCCCTTTCTTGGATCCCGAAAGGGATTCTTGAAAGGATTAGGAGGATTTGCTTCAGATTCCTATGGAGTGGAAAAAGGAAGATATGACTACCCCATGGGTTAACTGGAAAAGAATCGCAGTTCCAAAAGGTCTAGGAGGGTGGGGCCTTAAGGACATCTTTTTATTCTCAAAAGCCTTGGCTGCTAAGGGAGGTTGGAGGCTGGTGAAGTCTAGCAGTCTGTGGACTCGGGTGATAAAACAGAAATACCTCCCAGGTGAGAGTCTCTTAGACTGGATCAGGAATCCCAGGAAAACTCACGCAGGAGGTTCGGTGATTTGGAAAGCGATTGTTAAATCTTTTAATTTGATCGAAAACAATCTTGCTTGGGATGTGGGTAGTGGGGAAAATGTTCTGATTGGAAGGGATCCATGGTTGGGCAGCATACAACATCACCTTCTTCCACTTGATGTCGTTGAGGCTTTAGGCCATATAGGGATTACTACTCTTAACCATCTAGCTGATCCAAGGCCAGCTGAACCGTGGGTACAATCCTGGAGAAGGGTAAACTCCTTAGGGCTGGGGGAAAGGGAGTCTCGATATGTGGAGGTTTACCTTAGAGAGCTGGTTCGGGCACATATTTTACTATCAGATCAAGAAGACTCTCTGGTGTGGGAGGCTGACACGGGGGGTTTCTATACCCCTAAGGCTGGGTACTTATTACTAAGCGCAGGGGTTGAACAAAGGGAATAATTCTGGTGGTGGAGGCCTTTGTGGAGGCTTAAATGTCCAGCTAAAACTAAGATGTTTATGTGGTGTGTACTAAACAACAAGGTTCCTACCTGGGACGTGCTACAGAATAGATCTTTTCAAGGACCGGGTTGGTGTGTGCTCTGCAAAAGGGAGTTGGAAACAACTTATCACCTGTTTCTTACATGCTGTTACTCATCCGAAGTCTGGAGGGTAGTCTCCTCTCTGGTCAGTTTCATTTGTCAGTGGGAAGGGGAAACAATTGGGGTTGCCTGGGACTTTTGGTGGCGAAGGACACCACATAAACGTTTCAAATTTTTACCTCTGCTGGTCATTTGGGAATATGGCTTGCACGAAACAAGGCCATCTTTAAGGATACTTCTAGCACTCCGGCCATCACAGGGGCGATGTCTATGGAGTTTTACAAGTCTCTCCCGGTTCATATTAGGGCTGCAAGAGAACGTAGGACTTTAGAGGTGGATATAGACAGAACCACACCGTGGGCTTTCTTTGATGGGGCAGCCCAAAACAATATGTGTGGAGGAGGCACAGTTCTTTATTTAACAGAGTCCCATTACTTTATTTTTTCCATGGGCCTAGGGGGAGGCACAAATAATTTTGCTGAGTTAATGAGTCTCAAACTACTTCTGATGTTTGCTTTAGAAAAAGGGTGCACTGATCTTAATTTTCTGGGTGACTCCATGAATGTAACAAACTGGATCAATCAGATTCAAGAATGCATACATTTGAGATTAGCACATATTATCTATTCTATCAGGAAGCTTCTTCTTCGTTATAACTCCTTCTCATGCTGGCATGTATACGGGGAAAACAACAAGGAGGCGGAAAAAGCTTCCAAGGAAGGGCTCAGGCTGGCAGAAGGTACCTGGTCGGTGAAAGAAACCTCAAACGACAGAATACAGGCTTTGTATCATAGGCCGTTTATAGAACTGTATTGATTCTTGACAGGTGTATTGTCTCTTAATGCACCAACTTGTTTTAAAGGCAGATTACTATCTTGTTATTATACTATTATATACCTTATTTAAGGTATCGAAAGGTTCTATGGCCTCAAGCTTATAGATAATGGAAAAAGTATCTCCATATGCTCTTCCAGCCTTATATTACAGTAGACTCTGGCACTAAAGTAAACAGTTTTTTTGTATATCAGACTTCACGTTCTGGTGGTTCATGAATGGACCTACGTTAACGATTCTAGTATTTTTGAAAAAGCATCTGCGAATGTTTTCCTAGATTTATCTTACAGAAGACTTTCTTTTTATGGAATCAGCTTTGACAATGGCTGTTTTGAACTCACTTTTCAGTGAATTTTCAGAATGTAATTTTGATCTCGAAAGATGAATGAAATTACGCTTTTTTTCCTTGGAAAAATTAATAAAGTAACTTATTTTTTTATACAAATTATAATACATAATCTATAACTCATATTTTTTTTAAATTAAAAGATATTCAAAATTCATTTAAAATATTAAATTATAATTAATTTTAGTAATATTTGTATAAGTTTAAAAGTTTTCAAAATCTATAATAAACTAGAAAAAATGGATAATGAGAGAATTTTCAAATTTTAAAAAGACTATAAAATATAAAAATTGCATTTTTTGCTTTTAAAAAATAGTTTAAAAATTGCATAAGAGAAGATTAATAATATCAATGATACTATTTCTGTATAAACATATAAATTTTAGTTGTATATTTTTTTGAATAGATAGACAATTATATATATATTTACTATGGTCACTACAAAATTTTAGGGTAGCTTATCATTTTATTGCATGGAGAGGAAGAAGGCTTATAACCCATATGTAAGTAAAATGGATAGTAAAAATAACATAAATTTAATTTTTATTTTAGTATTTAAAAAAATGTTAATTTTAAACTAAATTACTTTTAATTAATTGAAAGTTCAACATTTTAGATAATGAGACTTTGTTTGCACATAATAATGTAATTATATATCTAAGTTATGATATTGTATTAATTATCCATAGGTTAATTGAAGTATGTAATATAAAATTGCAAAAACATCCATCAACAACCATTATTCTAATAAACAAATATAAATGAATTGAAGTTTGTTTATCAAAAGTAATACTTTAAATGACTAAGAGGTAGATATTTCAGTCTCCCCATCTATATGTAAATCCCTTATAAAACATGCATTACTAATTATAAATTAGGATATATAATTTTGTCAATCTCCTTGTCATATATTCCCATCATTTGTCATCATCTCTCCTAAATGATTGAATATACATTGAATATACATTTATGACATTGTAAAATATAGTTTAAAGTTTTTTTATTGTCTTTAAAAAAAATTATTTAAAATATTTAATTTTAGACATTATTATACCTGCCTTAGCAGGTATATTGTAATCGATTGCAAGTCAACTTGGGTTGACTCACCTATTAGTTCAAAGGTACATAAAAATTAAAATGTTGTTTATAATGTTTAACTTTATAATTTTATAAATAATAATTTTTAATTATAATAAAAATGTATTTATTTGTGTTGTAATTGTCCAATCACAAATGATGTCAGCTTTGGAATTTGGTATCTGGTTTTCAGATGACAAGTGGCAACTATGACACCAAGATAAGTACAAGTGTGGGTCAATTCATTATTAATTAAATTTCTGGGGTGATGGTCGGAAATGACCCCTCCCCACCAAAAACATGTGATATTTTTTGCTCTTCGCGATTTCCAGCACCAACTCCATCGTGTTAGGAATCATCTGCCTCTCTTCATATACAATCTACTCGTCCACATTATCACCACCACCTGAACCCTGCTCACTATGGTATTTCCTGGGAATATCCGACACACTGTTATATACGACCTGCAAGGCTTCTTCATCCAGCCCCTTCTCCCACTCTCTGCTCATTTCTGCATTCGAAAACTTGTGAATCTTGTTCTCGTGGGCAGGCAGCAGAGTGTGCTCAAACTCGGCGCTGGGAAAGAACCTTATAACCGTCAGCTTAATGCCAGGATGCTCCGCCATTCTTCTTCCGAAAACCAGAGCCTCTCGGTCATCTGGTCCTCCGAAGAAGAGCACCGCCACGTGATGATCTACGTTGGAAGGCGCCAGTTGGGATTGACCCCCCGGTTGGCCCCTGTCCACCAGGATTCATGGCACGTGCTCCAACACCGCCTGGTTCACTGTTTCGAACCCCATATTTAGAGACTCTAGGACGTCATCGACGCGCTGGTATTTGTGGAAGGGGAGTATGATCATGGCGATCCGCTTCTGGTGCGCAACGTTGCAGATATCCTCGTGCATGTTCTGCACAGGAGAGATCGTAGTCATGGGTTTCACTATTACTCTGCTTAGCTGCCTATATGCCTCGAACACAACCACTATCTAATCTTGTTGCGGCTGGCTTCTGTTTCGGTTCCAGAAAGGAAGCCCGTTTTCCCTGGCTTTGTGAACCATCGTGATCGCAGACGACCTCTCCATTAGCTCCACCAGGTGCATAATGTAGAGGCGCAGGGAAGAATTTTGAATCCCTCTGGAGGCCTCTATCAGGTTTATTATCGCCGGTATGTTCCTCGTAGCGTGCAAACAGACCAAGATTCTGAGCTCGTCCTCTGGCTTCTCTCTCTGTATCTTTCTGTGCTTGTATGGAACCGCCTTTCTTGCTGGCTTGTATATGGAAGTTACTAATGGGGTGGTGATGAATGTTGTGAACAGGGCCATCAACACCAAGATAGCAAATACTTCATCATTCAGAACCTGAAAAACGAAAAAGCAAACATGTAGATCAAGATAAATGGGCTGTTATCCAATAATCAATTCAGTTATTCAAGATGAACTCAAGAATTTTATGCAATTTGGGTTTTACCTTCTTATCCTTTCCAATATTGAGGACAATCAACTCAACCAATCCTTTGGTGTTCATCAAGAATCCCAGGGTCATTGCTTCTCGAAAGGGCACTTTGTGGGCAATTGCCACAAAAAACGTACCCAGAATCTTCCCAGCACTGGCGGTGACTGTTACCAGAACTAACAGACCCAGAGACGTGCTGCCATGGATCGTTGCGATATTAGTCTTCAAACCACTTGAGGCAAAATACAGTGGCAGCAGCAAGGCAAATACGAAGTCCTCAATCTTTTCAATGAGCATCCCTGCGAACAAGCTGTCTTTCGGAATTGTCAAACCAAACACAAAAGCTCCGAAGATTGAGTGAATCTATATTATTCTTTAATAAAAGAATAATTATT
Organism: Pseudotsuga menziesii; assembly: GCA_001517045.1. Classification (NCBI taxonomy): domain Eukaryota; kingdom Viridiplantae; phylum Streptophyta; class Pinopsida; order Pinales; family Pinaceae; genus Pseudotsuga; species Pseudotsuga menziesii. Next base: position 99,424 of record LPNX010687203.1, read on the forward strand.
TATTTCATTTTAATGTTTTGAATAGTTAAAATTTTGTTTATTTTGTACCTATATTTATTTAGCTAATTATTAAGAGACTAACATATTTGTTGACTACAGCTGGCACACACCCAAGCTATATTTATTAATTTTTCTTTATCTAATAAAATA
>LPNX010687203.1:100616-111730 GCA_001517045.1 Pseudotsuga menziesii
GTTACATCTATTGTTACTTTTTTTTTTATATTCAACCTATTACTATTTTCTTGAAACTTTTCTTAAGAGGCAGGTACTTAGCAACTATGTTGCTATTTCCACTTGTTTATTTTATGTGATTTACTCTACTAATTTTATGTGATCACTCTAAACATGTAAAAACAATCAAAATAGACTTGAGGGATACTCTTTAAAAGCAAATAAAAAGCACTGAAACAAATTCGAGTGTGAAGCAAAAGTGAAAACTTTTATTCTCTGTTTCATGCTTCATGTTCCTCTACCGATTGGGAAATTCATTACGCTTACTACAAACTACAAACATAGTAATTGAATCCTTCAATTTAGACATAACAAATAATATTCCAATACCACACGTGTTTCTCTACAGATATACAGTTCACTATCGCGCTCTTTATAGTTCGCTTGTGTTTTTGACAAAATGAGTGGATCATATGTTGCTTTATTTCAACAAATGAAAAAACGTGCAATATCCCTATAAATTTAAAATGCCCCATAGTATCTATGTAGATGTCTATAGAAACGCCTATGGAATAATAGTATAGTTAGTTTTGACAATTACAAAAACGCATATGTGAAATAATAGTATGGTTCTTTTGACAATTAGGAATAATAGTATAGTTCGGTTTTACAATTACAAAAACGCATATGTGAAATAATAGTATGGTTCTTTTGACAATTAGGAATAATAGTATAGTTCGGTTTTACAATTACAAACGTCTATGGAATAGTATATATGGATTTAAGATATCAGTACAACTACTTGATTTTTGGTTGGTAAACATTTATAGAATGTAAGTTAAGTACCATGGAATTATATGTTGTTTATGAGTCAACTACCTGTGCAACTCAAATTATACGTTATTCATGCATTCATGCATCTGCTACGAATTATACATTTATCAATCATCGGTTATTTTTTATATTCTTTTTTATTTCTCACATTCTTCTAGTTATCTGCCATGAATTGTTGGTTATCCATTCATCACCGACGAGTTATTCATACATCAACTGCTAGTTATCCATTCATCAACTAGTTATTTTATATATATATATATATAATTGTTTGTTTCCAATTTTGAATGACTGCCATAGAATCAATCTAGAGAGACTGCCATAGAATCAATCTAGAGAGTACACTTGTCTCATCCCCGTCCATAGATGAAAAAGAATAGACAGTAGTCCACCCCAAAATTCTAAGACTAGCACACCCAAATAGTTTGTGGTTGGATCACGTCGATAGGGATTAAATGGTTCAGAGATAGTTATGGAATGAAAAATATTTTTTTTCTCCTGATATTCTTCTAGTTAAACGGTTCAACTATGAGTTATCAATGCCTAACTACATGTTATCACCGACATTCTTCTTGTTATCCATTTATCAAGTATCAGTTATTTTTTATTTTCTTTTTCATTTTTATCTCGCATTCTTCTAGATATCTTCCATGAATGGTTGGTTATCCTTTCATCAACTATGAGTTATCCCTGCATTGTTGTTAACACAAAAAAAATGTTCACTTAACTCTCCATGGTCTAAACCATAGTCATACATCATATTCCCGCCATTATTTCCTCCATTTTGACCTTCACAACTAAATTTCCACTAAATATGGTCCAAAACATTATTATTTCTTCCCCATAAATGAAGGGAAGTTGAGAATTTATTGTGATTTATCCCCACTCTCCAAAAATGACCCAAAAACCCTAAAAATGAGAATGGGTCAAAATACCATAGATAAATACCATGCACAATAAAATACCATGGGTCAAGAAACCTTGGACCATCCTATGAATACATTGTGAAGGTCTCCCCAAAAACACTTTTAGTCCAACTTTTTGTCACATTCCCGAACTTTTTGGTCATTCCAGAACCACAATTTTTTCCCATTATTCTCGTATCTTTCCATCTCATCTCCCACGGTGTACGTTGAGATAGCTCTGTACCCATTTGGATCCATTCCCCATTTGACAACCATTAATAGAAGAGACTGAAGACCCAAACCGTGGAGCTACAGGACCATTTCCTTGGACAGCTATGGTGGCCCACATTACAGAAAAATGTATGATTTCTCTTATGTTTGTTAGTTAATAGAATATATTTGAAAAAATCTAAAAAATATTATTATTGTTGTTCTTATTTTCCTCTTTTATTGTTGAACTCTACCCTATGATTTAGATGATCTAGGGTAGGTACTTTTGCACGTAGTAGGGGAGAAATCCATACTACAGTTTTTGTGACTCAACGAAACCAGTATGGCTCCACCACGGAAACCATCAACCCCTCTGCGACATCTACATCCACCACTCCAAATATGTCTTTGCATTTTCGGAGACCCCCCACAGACGAGACTCCCAAAGTCCCACAGTTCCCTTTGCATCGTGATGCGAACAATGCCACTGCCAGAGCTGCGCTCAACTACAATATAGTCGATGACCTGGCTCAGTCTCCCTCGACCATGTCCGCACAGGAAGTTCTCAAAAATTTCCCTTCGCAACGTAAAATGTTGTTATATGCGTTAGGTGTCTTTGATCCCTCTAACTCTAGGTTGCTTACCTTCAACCTGGATCAAGGAGAACCCCAGATGCCATCATCTGTTGCGTTCCATGTTTTGGTCACGATTCAGAATTTTGTCATTCATCGATGCATCATTGATGAGGGGGCATCCACCTGTGTTATGTCAACCTTTGTTTGGAAGAAACTTGGATCCCCAACCCTTCAAACGTCTTCCACCACTCTTTGCGCTTATGATGGTCGTGCTGCTCAACCTCGTGGAATCCTCACAAATGTGTCTATTGAGTTAGCTGGAAAAATAGTGTTGATTGACATTGAGGTTGTCAATACCCAACTCGATTACAACCTCCTCCTATGACGTAGTTATATGTATGCAATGCAAGTCATTTCCTCTACTGTCTTTCGACTCTTGATGTTCCCCATGATGGTAAGATCGTGACCATTGACCAGCTGACGTAATATGATCCAAAGGGACCTACCACATCGGAACATGTCCTTCCTACTATCGGCACTACCATCAACAATGTGTCGATACCTTCCTTGTCTTTCGCTAGCCCATGCTTATTTTCCAGCGCTCCTATGACATACACATTTTTTTCCTTACCCCCTCCTCCTTCACCGACTGATATATCATATTTATGCACTATCACATATTGTAGCGTTCCAACCTCCTCGCAACCTCAACCACAGACCTTGGGGAATTATTGGGGTTCACTCCCTGTCCACACAATTCCCTTCCTCTTTCCACCGTTCAGCATTATGAGTAAGCCAGTCATGGCTACTCTCAACCTGCCTGGTTTCACTTTGGGTATTATTGTGTGGTACCTCGATCCACCTACCTTGCCCCTGACTCCCCAGATTGTGTTGACTGTTGTCCAACCTATTGAGACGATTTCACACCCACCTCATGGTACAAAGATGACTGCTTATGTCTTTATTATATCTCCCCCTCCTTCCACAAAGGCTAGGGGCAAGACGCCCAAAGTGGCGGTAGAACCACATCCTCCTCTTACATGTGATTTATGCGATGTCCAAGGCCATGCGACATAGAATTGTCCCGATTTTTCTCTCCTTCACAACCAAATGCACACTATAGTCGAGAATAACGATACTCCAGTTGTCAACGTACCAACCATACCATCGGTTAGGAATAAATCACTCTGAACCAACCACCCATGTGCAGTTTGTATCCTATATGATCATTATTCACACCATTGCCCAAACTTTCCTAAGTACTGATCACTCCTCAATGACCTTTGGAAGCACTCCCACAAGTCCGACATTACTATCTTTGAGGAGATCCCCCCTCTGACCTCTTCCTCAAACACCAATAACACCATTTATACAACCTCTACTTCTTGTCCTTCCCCCTCTTCAACCGTGGAAGATCCCCCTGATCTATCCTGGCACCACTTTCACGATAATGGAGATATCTGTGAAACCACCACCAGTTTTACCCCATTCACTTAGTCCATGGTGTGAAATCGGTTCTTCCCATTGAATGCCAAATTCCATCTATCTTCCTTGCCATCGAAATCCTACCTGATACTTCACCATTAGAACAAATCCTACTTATGCTTGAACAGATTAATGAGGACTGTCGTGCTTCTCTCCAAATGATCAAAGTGATAAAGAATTGGTCGAAGTCCCACTATGACTCCCACATCCATCCACACACCTTTAGCGAGGGGGACCTAGTCCTCGTCTATGACCAAGACAATGATAAGATAGGGAAAGGGAAGTTTGATTCCATGTGGTATGGCCCATATGTCATCCATCGATGTCTCAGAAAGGGGACATATCTCCTTGCTAAATATGATGGGCGCCTCTTGAAGAATCCCCGTAATGGGCTCTACCTAAATAGGTTATATTCCTGAAGTTTCTCACCATGAAGTACCCTTGTATCAAAGTTTTTCTTTCTTGTTTTACATCGTTTTTGTCACAAGTTAGTGACCCCCTCTAGTAGTATCTCCACGTCCAGCCACAGTGAGTCCCATGTTGCACTCCACCGCCTCCTATGCCTATGAGAAGGTGGTTCTAAACCCTCCACCCGACTCCTACATCACTAGTACCTCGCTGGAGGGTGCGATCTGAGGTCTGCACATGCACATAGTATGTCATTAGTATCTATCACACACATGATCTAGCTACCACTATGCTAGTAACATATATATGAATGCAACCAAAAAAGCATCATGTATACATACTGGCATCTCCGGATCTCCCTGGTTGTGTTTAAGATCTTTTCCAACCCTCTCATCAAGAAAAGATAGCCAAGCAAACTTGGTTTCGTTCATGCTCGAAAAATAATTTGAATGACCATCCAATCAGTATAGGTTTATCCTTTCCTGGCCTGGTTAGACTACCTATGGTAAAGAAGTCTCTCTTCCTGTTTCGGTTGGAAGAGCTCTCCTTTGTACACTTTTATCCTTTTTCGGGCTTAGGAGACTATGATACAAAAAAAAGACCCACTGGATTATTCTTCCTATTTTCAAACTCTCTAAACATGAAAACACCATTGACCATTTATCATCTTGTGCTTGACAAAATCCACAAGGGATTATCATATCAAGCATACTTTTATCCCTTCTTCATCCTCCTTAAACTATGAAGAAGGACCACACGGTGTCTTTAGGCTCCCACACATATTATGTATGGTCTTACATTATGGCAACTTCCCCAATGGGTTGCCTTTGTTTAGAGTACTCTACGATGAGTCTCCCTTGGTTCCCCTGGTATCACTATTCCAATTACTCCTCCAAGTATTTCCCATTGCAGTTATCTCCCCAGTTTCACAGCTATGATCCCTTTCCCATGATTCAGAATCATTTGCTGCCAAGTCATCCCTACTGTCATACTCTAAACAAAGGAATTTTGAGTCCCCCGTACTCCCCTTCCCATGTTCCCCATTCAGTGTGTTAGTCCCCTGATTCTTCCACATATTTGGTTATCCCCCGTGCACTTCTATCAAGGAAACATCATTTCCTTGTTAGTTGTAGGTCTCCCTTTGTTGACATCAACACATCTATTCCAGAGGATAGACCCCGAGGTACCTATATCTTGGTTTTATCCACCTTAGTAATGAGTTCCTTGGACCACTTAGAAGAAGTCCTTAGTTCCTTTCAGGTTGGTTGTGTCTTACATGCTCGACTTCAGCTACATCATCGCATCGTTGAGATTCGTACAAGGTATTGGTTCCTTCATTATTTGGTCAAATACCCCGGTTGTCACCTAAATCTAGCACATTGGTGAGTCTTCTATGGGACCCATATAGTTTCATGTCCCTTGTGATTCTTGGGCTGCATTGGCGATAGTGATCAGAAGCCCTCCAATGTCATGATTTCATGTATCTCCAGTACTAGATGCCACTTATTGTACCACAACGATTATGACTCTCAGTCATTGAGTCCATACAGATGTGTACACCTCCAAATCTAGCAGAGCATTAGTTGTTATGATATTTCATTCTATGAGAATGTTAGTGTTCCTATGTATCAGTTCTTCATATCAACATTTTTATTCAGCCTCCCATTGAGGCCACCATTAGGTATCACCAGTGGTATATGTATTGAGAATTTATTGTAATTTATCCCCACTCTCCAAAAAGGACCAAAAAACCCTAAAAATGAGAATGGGTCAAAATACCATAGATAAATACCATACACAATAAAATACCTTGGGTCAAGAAACCTTGGACCATCCTATAAATACATTGTGAAGACCTCCCAAAAAACACTTTTAGTCCAACTTTTTGTCACATTCCTGAACCTTTTGGCCATTCTAGAAACACACATTTTCTCCATTATTCTCATGTCTTGCCATTCATCTCCGATGGTGTATGTTGAGCTAGATCCATACCCATTTGGATCCATTCCACATTTGACAACCATTCGTGAAAGAGACTGGAGACACAAATCGTGGAGCTGTGGGACCATTTCCTCAGACGGCTATGGTAGTCCACCTTACAAAAAAATGTATGAATGATTTTATGTTTGTTAGTTAGTAGAATATGCTTGAAACAATATAAAACCTATTATTATTGTTGTTCTTGTTGTTAGAATAATCAACCCATAGTTTACCCACTTAGACATTAATTTAATTATTTTTGTCTTATTAGCCTAGTTCATGTGTCCCACCTTGTGCAAGTTGTCTTTTACCTATCCATAATGGTCAAACTTGCCTCATTTGACTCATGTAGCGCATGGGAAAGCCCAAGGAATCAAATCTTCTTTATTCCTGGCCTCCTAGGCGCCCTTCTTCTTTTTCTGCTTTATTCCTAGCCTCCTAGGCGCCCTTCTGCTTTTTCTGCTTTATTCCCTGCTTTTTCAGTGTTTTAAGGCAAATAGAAAATCTAGACTAGGTGAGGTGAACTAGTTTTTTGTCCTCTTCATCTTCCACTCTTTTCTCCATGCAAAAGCATGTATGAGCTGCAATTCCACCACTCTTTAGCTTGCCTAAGCCATTTTGCTAATTCGTGAGCTCCATGACAGATTTGGGTCAGCTTTTTACACCTATGGGGGATTTGCTTATTTTTAGTAAGCCTGCTTTATGCTAGATTCGAATTGCTCCTCATGCATTCGAATCCATGATGTATGTTATTTATTCAGCAACCTATTATTTTACAGGGTTGTCTATTGTACACTGAGTTAATACAGTTTAGTGTTCAGCTCCAATTTCAGTGTCTTTTGTGAGTGATTTTGCATGATCAATTGTTAATTGTTGTGAGTAAAATTAATCTATCACCTGGTTCAATTTCCACATGGTATCAGAGCCATTGTAGATTGTTTTCTCTCCTCCAAAATTGTTTTGTAGGTTCGACATCAGTGACTGGGAGCCTTCTACTGACAGTCAGGACAGATTTTCTAAGCTATGGATCAATCACAGAAAACTATCTTGACTCCTTTCAATTTCTTTGAATGGAAAGCAGACATGGAGATACTGTTGAGAGTGAAAGGCCTCTACAGGGTGACTATGGCAATATAAGCAGAACCCAATGCAGCTGCAAAGAAGATAAAATGGCACAACAGGAGGGATGAGGCTTATGGCCTCCTGTGTCTGAGTATTTCCAGAGACCTCATTTTCCATCTTGATGGATTGACATCACCGAATGAAGTATGGGAGAAGCTTGCTGATATTTTTGGAAAGACAGATGAGATGAGGGGACATCAAATAAAAAATGAGCTGATTTCTCTGAGTCCAACAAGCTTTGAATCCCTGCAGCTATATTTCTCCAAGTTCAAAGCACTAGTTTTGCAGCTGAAACAGTGTGGGATCGAAAAGAAAGATGATCAGCTCGTACTGGCCATCCTCTCGAAGCTAGGCCCTGATTATTCAGTGTTTGTTTCGACCTTCTTGTTGATGTATATGTAACTTCGGAATGTATTCTTCTATGTATCTTATGTATTGTAACCCGATGTTTATTCCGGGATGTTCCTATTATGTATTTGAGTCATGTGATCATACCCCGATGTTTCGATCGAGAAGATTAATAATGTAAACAAGTCATATCAAGTCATTAGGTAAGTCCCCACAGTTTCGGGGCACTTGAGTTATTATACACTAATTAAGGTGTAGGCTCGAGTAGTAATTGTTAGGTTGAGCCTACGTGTGAAAATGCAATTCAAGTGAATGGAAGAATATAAATAGAGAGTGAGAGTCTCTCTATTTATCACTTGTACATCACATCACTTTCTCTCTCAAGTGTGGTGCACTAGTGGAGGAGGAAATTATTGGGACAAGAAGGCCACTGCTGTTGGGAGATCTCTTACTATTTTGATGCTGATTTTATCTCTAAGAAAGTTGTGAGGTTTTCTCCTTTATGGTTTCCCCAAGGAAAACTCTTTGTGTCTCTTGTCTCTTGTGATGTGCTTATGTTTATTGATGTGCTTGTTATTCTCTCAGTGAAAAGATCCTAAGATCATAATGCTAGCTTAATTGTTAAAAAAACTAACATGGTATCAGAGCTAACTTGAGAAGAATACATTGTGCAGCTACAGGAACTAGGGCTTCCTAGTTTTTGGATATTCCTCCACAGATTTTCAGCAAAAGTAAGGCGGAACAACTCTCCTCCTTAGGGCTCATCTTTCTGTCAAAGCGGAATTTGATTCCGAGCATTTTTAGTCTTCGATGCGGAAATTAGGCTTTCTACAGAAGATGAATTTTTGAGTGAGACCAGCATAGGGTTATTCTCCTCATCAAAATTGAAGTTTAGAGACCTGGATTAAGAAATTTGGTTGGGTAAAACTCCAGGAAAGTCAAACCCTAGTTTGACCCTGAGCTAGGTGAAACCCTAAATACTAAAACTGCTAAGTTTTGGTACAGTCGCTATATTCTGAGATTGAAAAAGTCTCAAAAGCTGAAAATTTCAAGGGATGAATGTAAAATCTTGATGAAGCTTGTGTCCAAAAATCGGACTCATATTCGCTGTACTCCAGGAGATATGATCTCTCCAAGTTAGGGTTCCAGCCTCTTCCAGAATTCATCCCTGAACAGGACATCTGGGGAGATCTGCAATATCTTGAGCTACAGAGGTCCAAATGGAATTCCTGAAGATGTTATAGAAATGGCACAAACTTTACTTTCGGTGGTCTGAATATCAAACTCAGAAGATGAACCAGTGACACGTGGCATGCCGTACAACTTCGCTGTTCTGAACAGTCCTGTAACAGGTCACCTTGGGAAAAGGATCATAAATCCAAAATGGTTAAACCAACTCTGATGAAACTTGCGGTGTTGGATCAGGGACATGTGAGGTTACCTCGGTGAGAAATTGCAGACATATAGGAGCATTAATTTCGGAGATATCACAGAAACAGTAACAGGAATTTCTGCAGAAGAAATTGGAAAATTAGGGCTTCCTGTTCCGGGAGCTTCCCTCCACTGTTTTCAAAAAAGGAGTACATTGGACAACTCCATTTGAAGAGATATATCTGTTTTTCCAATCAGATCTGAAAGTTTCCAAGTTTTGAAAATTAGGGTTTCTACGACAAACCCTAGATCAGCGAACTCCAGGACAAGGACGGACACCTTAAATCGGTAAGATCTAATCTTTTGTATTTCCATTTGAGGTTCTCATTTCAATATGATCTATCACAATAGCTTGATGATAAGCTTGGTGAAGTTGAAAAATTCCAAGCATAGAATTATTTGATCTCTCTGAAGAAATTGGATTGGACACCTACATGAGTATAGAGGTTCCAGTTTCAGAGGGACACGAGGCCAAAGAAGACATCATGCTCATGCTGCAGAGGATGATGAACCATCCAGAAAGAGATCCATATATGAAAGTGAAGATTTTTCAAGAGAGGATGAATATGTTCTGATATCAGCTCTCACAGGTAACATTACTCATGGAAATGATGATTGGCTTATAGACAGTGGGGCTTCCAAACATATGACGGGATTCAAGGAATCCTTTGTAAGACTGTCAGACATGAATCACCTCACAAGGTGAAACTAGGAGATGACTACCAATATCCAATAAAAGGTAGTGGGGAATATTCATACAAGCTAGACTCTGGTAAGTCTCTAACCATGAAAGAAGTATTGTTTGTTCTAGGACTTAAGAAGAATCTTCTATCCATTTCAGCCTTGGATGCAAAAGGAATGTGGGTTGCATTCATCGATGGTCAAGTCATCATGTGGCCAAAAGGAAAGAAAATTGATGATGCAGTAGTGATTGGAGAACAAAAAGGAGGCTTGTACAAATTGAAGGGTCATCTAGAACAAGCCTTGATCCATGATACGGTAGAGCCAAATGAGCTTTAGCATAGAAGGCTTGCACATGTGCATTACAGAGCACTACCTATTGCTAACAAATCTGTTGAAGGTCTTCCAAAATTTCAAGCTATTTGAAGGGAAGAACAAAATCAGAATATGACTTAAAGAAACTAGTTGAAGAATGTGAAGATCCAGAATGCAGAGACCATGCAGTCATAAGAGTCTCTCAAATCAAAGAACAACTTGAAGCAGCAAAAGAAAAAGTGAAGAGTGCAAAAGTGGTGATGGCCACCTTGAATGGCCTCCCAGGATCGTGGAATTCATTCATGTGAGGAATGTGTGCTAGAAGGAAGTGATTACTTTCAATAGACTCTACATAGTTCCATCATGCAGTAGTCGTGGGATACAAACCAAGATTCATAGCATGAGGCTTCTCATGAAGAGAAGGCATAGTCTACAAAGAAACATTTACAGCTAATAGAAGTGAAGTCACATGACATGCATAATCATGTGTGCAAATGAAAGAAGGCCTTGTACGAGTTCAGAAGACACTCATGGGATAACACATACATGATGAGCTTGATGAATATCTTAACCTTTGCTACAAGGTTGATAGAGGATGACAAGCTCACAGATGGGTGAAAGATGAACTTTTGAAGAAGTTCAAGATAGAGGATTATGAATGAAGAAGACGATGAAGCTGAAGGCTCAAGAAGGAGTCTACCCTCGAAACAAATAAAGATAAGTATTCAATTGACATTTCATGATATTGTTTTGTTATGCATTTGTTTATATTCAGTTGATGTATTATGCATAATAGGATGTTTGCATTAACGACAGTATACTACTAATATGCATGTGATGG
>LPNX010687220.1:26376-39647 GCA_001517045.1 Pseudotsuga menziesii
ATCCCAGCATCAATATTGCTATCAAATGCAAAGCCCTCCTGGGGGAGATAGCCACGTCCAAGAGCAACCTTCAGAACTCCAAAGACTTGGAGCCTCAAGAAAGAAGATGGCAGGCTCAATTCAAGTTCCCGGAACCCACACCCATCATCTCCATTGCAAAAAAGGCTTCCTGGGAAATCCGGCTTGCAGAAAACGACTTTCTAATGTGGAGATCCTCTCTAAAAGATAATGCCCTGTTCTTTGATGGAGCCTCCAAAGGCAACCCAGGCCGCGCGGGAGGAGGCGGGATCCTTCTCTCAAGTGAGAATTCTGGCCTAGTCAACTATGCCTGGGGGCTAGGCATAATGTCAAACAACATGGCCGAGGCGCTTGCCCTCTGGCAAGGCCTCAAGATTGCCCATGAGCAGAAAATTCATTCGTTGGTGGTGTTCGGGGACTCCAAGCTTATCATTCAATTCATGGTTTCAAAAACTCTGTCGGACAACGTCTTCTTAGCAGCCATAATAAAAAAAATCCATCTGGCCATCTCTAATTTCAATACAATCAGCTTCTACCATATTCTTCGTGGCCTAAATGGTAAGGCCGATTTGGAGGCCAACAGGGCATCCTCGCTGGATCAAAGTGTGCTGGAGGTTAATGACAAAATTTCATTATGCAATATCCCCTAAATCACAGTGGTCAGAGCCCATTGATGCAGTCAATCTTTAGTACAAGGAAAAGACGCTGGTTCAAATCGCGTTGGAGGATCATGACAGAGATTCTTTTGGCTTTATCCCCCAAATCGCAGAGGTCTGATCTCCTTTTTTGCACTCAGTTGATCAGAACCATACTAATGCTGATCCTCAAAGATTCAGTCAAGCCTCCATCATGTGCGCTGGAAAAGAGCCCCTCTCATTCATTTCGAGACCGTGACCTCCAGATTTATATTGAGTCTCCCCATTTGCCAGACGCACTGCCTGTTGTTCATCTCCCAGCTCCAAGTTCTCTGAAGCCTGAAGCTCGTCTCATCTCAGAATCATGAGACCTCCAGTCCTCCTGCGCGCCACCATGGACTCTGTTGGCTCCTCCTCAAACGTGCAATCGGTGGAAGATCGACTGGCTGATATTCAGCAGTCTCTGGACGCTTTAAAGCTTAAGTCTGAGAACCAAGAAGTCAAAGGCCACAATCAGTGGAAAGCCTTCGCCAACGAACTGAGCACACTAAAGAAGGACCTCAAAGACTCAAAGGGAGAGCTGAACTACTACAAAGATGTGGTCTTCACTGAGTTCAAAGATGCAGCCAACACCACTGGCAACTTCGGCAATCGAATCTCAGCGTTAGAATCAGCTGTAAAAAAGATCCTGGAGAAGTTCAATTAGTGTCATCTCTATTTCGCTTGTGTTTTGTCAGTTCCATCCTTTCTGCTTGTATCCAGTTTCTGCAGTCTTTTCCATTAGCTTACTTCTCTATCTCCTCTGCACTTGTTGGGCGACCTGGGCTCTCCTTAATCCCTGTGCTCTTGATTATATGTATGCAGCACCCGGTGGCTTATTCACCGGCTCTTAATTAACCTCCCCCCTTGTTATAGTCTAAAAAAAAAAAAACATAAAAAATTATTTAATACCTGATTTTATATAACTTCAAACTATGAAATAAATCCTTAACACTGAAATTCAACCTTTTAGTTTAATGTGCTCGAAACTAGGATTGTGATATTCTATCTTTAGTATTGATTTTTTTCTTTTTAAAAGAGTTTGCTTAAATGTTTTTATAGATTTTGATATTTAACATAGATTACACATTGAAATAAAGTTATAAACAAATAGAATAAAATTGTATATAAAGAAAAACCTCTTCCTCTCTATAACATCAAGATTTTTTACCTATTCTTTTATTGCATCAAATTGTGAGAGAAAACTTTAGCATTAAAATTCAACCTTTTAGTTAAATGTACTAAATAAGGAAACCTATGATCTTCAATATTTAACATTGAATTTTGTCCTTTTAGTTGCGTTTACTTAAATATTTTTATATTTAACAAACATTTATTTTAAAACATAGATTACACATTGAATAATCACAAAACTAAATCTAAAATGTAGTTAAAGAACACCTTTTTAAAACAATACGAAATAAACTAGATGTAATAACAATAACAATAATATCAGTCTTTAAATTAAATTCCTTATGAGCATGGCCTAACTCACACTTACATCATCATCCCAAATGTTAAGCATTAATTACTACACCATTACGTAATCAATCATTTGTCATATCGACATCTTTTAGGTTTCTTGAAGGTTATAAACAGCTACCATCTTGTTGGAAACAGGTAGCGTGATGTTGGAAGGTTAGAAACAACAACCATCTTGACAGCTACCATCTTGTAGGAATTAGCTACTATCCCATAGGTGAATCCAAGTACTCCTCATAATCCTTAGATGACAAAGATTCATCACAAAGATATGAGCACTAAACTCATAATTATAGCCTTAAAACTCATTCCTCTTGTTGGACACAACTACTCTAAGTCTTCACTCCCGTAATCATCATTATCACCCATAAACTCTTTCCTCATCCTATCCTCAATAGCTTCATTTTTCGTTGGAGTCATTACGCCAATTCGAACTCTGAATCCATTCAATGAGGTTCCAAGTTTAACGAAATAAGATATAGCAAGTGCTTAGATAACTTTAAATCATCTCAATATACCAAATTATTGTTGAATTAAAACTAGAAAAACAAATAAAATAAAATTATATATAAATATAAAACAACTTATAACATTTTATGACTAAAATTATATTTATAACAAAATAATAAAAATATATGTTTAAAAGAAATGTTCTTATTTCTTACAAAAGAGATATATAAATTTTCAATTATATATTATATTTAAAATATATAATTTTAATTTTAAAATTATAAAAAAAAACTATCTAATTGAAAATATCATCATCATTTATCATCTATATCATGTAGCTTGCCACGATAAGGCACACTTACTTGGCATGTTCCAGTTCATCTTCTAATTATTTGGCACCCTTACTTGACATGCTTTAATTCATCTTCTAGTTATTTGACATTTTTATTTGAAAAGCTCTGATTTATCTTCTATTACTTGATATAATCCAATTCATCTTCTAGCTACTTGAAACCCTTATACTAGGGTAGGAGTAAGTGTAAGCTAATGATGGTCTCATTTTATATGTTAGATACAACCTAACTAAAAAATAGACATCCTTCAACTTACATGAATATTTTGGCATATCTACACAATGAATCTCGCGTATAGTAAAAAATATGAAAGGTAAGAAATTGAATCACCTTACCAAATATATAAATTTGATTTATTGAAAATGTTCACAAGTAAGCCAATTTTTATTTTTTCTAGCATAAACATTTTATTTTTCCAGTAAATAATAACCTATATGTGAAGGTCACTAGAGGTTTTGAATGCCTAAAAGATCAATATACCAAAAAATGCCAAATATGTAGATAACATATAGTGGTAGTGCGACACCTTTTTCTAAAATAAAATTAGTACTTTTAAATATTTTTAAAAATTTACTAATTAAGAAAAGACCTCAAAATTAGTACGCAAAGAGTTAGTGCAACGTTTCAAGGTCTTAATGTAATTATGTGGATTGGATTTTTTATAGCATGTAGAGGTCAATGTGATGCAGGAACCACCTGCAATTTCATAAAAAAATAATTCTTCCAATACCTTGTGGGTTATGGTCCCAAATTTCCTTCAAATATCCAACTTTTCAATTTGAATTTACAGTTGTCTTTTGTTCTCAAAATGAATTGACAACATCATTTATTGATTTCTCCCAGTGCTAGGCACATCCACATGTTGCAGACAATAATACCAAGGTGTAACTCTGTCTCCATACACAAGCAATCTGCAAGATCGTATATTTATTCCAAGTTTCATGTTTTAAACTACTACATTCCATATTACAGAAATGCATAAATTATTTGCTCAGAAGCGGATACTTTGTTCTCAGAGGGCTCTTTACCTTTACCATTAATTGATCACCAGAACCAGAATTCATCACCTTTTCCTTATGCAGAAATACAATGGAGCTACAGAATTACTTAATACATTGTAGAAATCTAGGGACACTTACTACCTAATACTTCATACACATATGCCTCACTAGATGTGTTTCAATGTTCCTCCAAGGAGCCACGATTTAGGAATCAACCCTTTTATGGCATCACATTCCTTTATGGTTTCCAAACTAAATTTCGGCAGGGAAATATGAAACAATAATAGTTGTAGGTCATCTTACCAGTCTTGTGTAGTGATTCCAAAGCAAGCAAATATCATTGACTTCTAAGCTCTCAACTGTTACTTCATCATCATTATGGCTCTGCAACAAATCAGGTTCTCTTTTTAAGTCATCCTTGCTTTGATCATGATTTCTGTTGGAGTTTATTTCTTTTAACAATACTTTAGCGTAGGTATGAAATCCAAACGCCCTTCCTCTCTTTAGAACTGCAATCACTTAAACCCTTCAATTGTATGATTCGACCACTATTCCAGCGCTAGCCTACAACTTCTTATATACTACTTCTTCACTAAATCATTTTTTAAATCGAATCTCTTTCAAAAGGATGGAAATATCTTCTTTAGAACTGGAATTTCTTGCTCAGAAATTATACCCATTTCTCTTCCCTCAATGAACCCATCATTGCGTTCCTTAACCAGCAATCCCTTCAAAGATGAAGTGTTGTGCACTCAGGATTATACAATCAACATGGATTTACCAATTAAATCAATATTCATCATAGTTGAATCCATTCATAAGATGCATAAATAATACACAAAGATGATGAATTTACTCTCCATTCTATAAATGAACTGTACATACATAATAATCCATGACTTAACTTCTGAGAGTTCTACTAAGTTATTATGGCCCGATCTCCCTCTGCTTGGCCATCCTTCCCCCTTTTCACAAATTCTCGTAGGCTTGCATTAATACCTCTAAGTTGCATTCTTCCAGGCTGTCCATGAGCTATTTTCTTTATCATTCTTCAACTGCATTCTTCCAGAATTCCATACCTTGTGCTCTAGAAATCCACTGTCTTTACCTTCACTATTCTTCACTTCTCAATCAACTCCACAGTGGACTATCTTTACCTTCACTATTATTCACTTCCCAATCAACTCCATAGTGGATTGTCTTTATCATTATGTTGTATATTTTCTTAGGCATTTGCATTAACTCCCTTGGTTCATCTATGACCTTTTTCAATTCAGTTTTATGTTGCAAACTAATCAGATTTTCATTGCTTTGCCACTTCATCTTACTGTAGTTTATCCATTCTTCTCTAAATTGTTGGTTTCTTTCTTCAACTCTTCTTAATTCAATTTATGTTTGTGTTCTTGAGTTTACTCCAAATGTTGTTGCAAATATTGTCTCGGACACTGCTGCCACCCATGCTTCCTTTATGCTTTTGTAAGCATCTCCCTCTGCAATATCCAACTATTGTTCACTGCTTGCAAATTTGCTTTCAAAAATTAAATTATCTTTCAATTCCCTGGCTGTAGCAACATAGTCACTCACACTTCTCTGCATATTAGTTAACATAACATAGTTTAGAAAACTAATACCTGCTAGTGTTTCAGAAAAAACTTGAGGCATTTCCATCTTATTGATTGCAACCTCCTTCAGCAAAATTTTCATCCATTCACTTATTACTTGACTCATCTCAAACATTTCCTCAGTATGTTGATCATTAACTTCAACATAACTCTCTTCCTCTTCTTTCTTGACAACATTCCATAGATTCCTTTCATCTCCTTGACTGATTTTAGTAACCAGTTCATCTTCCTTCGGTTCTTGGATTGATTCCTCTTTATCATGAGACACATCTACCTCACCTTCATCCAATCTCAATTGTACATTCAGAATATTCTTTCTCTGGCTTGCTAGTTTATTCTCCAAAAGACTAAGCTCATGCCACAAATCTACCATCCACGTGGAATTTCTTTTGGAAACTATGTACAATATTCATTGTCCTTTTCTTTGTCACACATCCAATTTCTCTGTGATACTGCTTCAGCATCCTTCATCAGAATGGAAATATGATCCTACATCAGTGTGACAGTCCCAAATGTTTTTTCAACAGTCTTCTCTTGGTCATTCATACAAGCCAACTTCTCCCTATCCTTAACAATAACAGGTACCTTCATATGAGACATGATTGTCTCTCTTCCAATAGAGATGTTTCCCTTATTAAATAAGGATTTTAAAAACCCCTTCTGCTGCAATAACTTATCTTTTCCTTTATCATTGCTTAGCTACACTCCCATATTTCTATCTAGACTAATTGAATCCTTCACAACTGCATATCTACCTATGCACTCCTCAAGAAACCTCATCTCTTCATCAAAACTATTGAAACATAGCTCATTTACCTGAGGTTCCAATTCACAATTGGACTCAGATTTCTCTAACAGGTTCTCCAGTAATAAAATCTCCTTGTCAGCTTCTTCAAGCACTATATCTACATGCTTTACATCTTCCTAATCATTAGTCCTGGCCTGGTGACTTTCAACTTCACTTAAGACAGGTCCATAAGATGGATTGTCTTCTGCAATACCTGCAAACACAATCAATGTGTCATCTTTAAACTCACAAGACCCAATGGTGTTATTTGATGATTCAATCATCAAATCTTCCTGATGTCCCAAGTCTGCTACAAAACTCAGAAAATCCTCAATAACCTTATTTTCATCTTCCCCAAGCATAACATCTGAATGCTTGATTTCCTCCCTTGCTTCATCCTGTTCTTGGCTATCATCATCATAAGCCAATCTCTTTCTACTTTCATCCTTTGTTACATGCTGAAAAGAAACACTTTCACTCAATTGCACATGTGCATTTGAATGAGACTCAGCTGTCCCATCATCTTCCTGAACAGAATTAAGATTTTTCCCTTTTCCTTCATTCTTTGTGACAATCTTAGCAGATTGTCTTAATTCATTCATTATACCTGCAAACATACACAAAATATCAGTTTCAAAACATTGAGACCTCTTGGCCTCACTTGAAGCTTCAAACTTCAAGTCTTCTCCCTGATACCCACTTGCCTTGAGTATCTCATCCTCCCACTAAGGATTCATTGGTTGCTCTTTCTTCTCCTTCTGTAACAGCTCCATCATAACTTCTATATGGACTTCCATCTCAACCTTCTCTCTCTCAGAATCTTCATTAGTCATTTGCCTCCATATGCCATTGGCTTTGGCATCTTCTTTCAACACTTTGTGGCTTCCTTCTGAACCTCTGCTATGATTTTCAATAGTATTCTACTTGAAATTATTTCACTCTTTATGAGTTGCACTAGCCTCTGCAGTAACAGTTCTCCCTGCTACAACCTACCTCACCAAACCTCCTATGTGCTTGGTATTTTGGAAAGTACTGGTCCTATTTCCTAGGACATCCTTGAGAAATCCTCTATGCTCCTTCTAGGTTTACACTCACAAATCATCTGCTCTAGAGAATACAACTGTCCTCTTGTATTTCAACCTCAGTTGAAATAACTAGGTTCTGGCCACACTTCTTCTTTTCCTAGAAACCCTCATTGGCTTCCTTCATCAATGTTCCTAAGGCTATGATCTTCTTGATGATATGTCTTCTCTCCTAATTCTTGCATGCATTCACTCCTCCCAAACTAGTTATCTCTGTCAAAAAATTACTATTCAGGCTACAAGCCTCTTCTTCTCCTACATTCAAAACTCCTCAACTCATGAATCATCTTCTTTACAGATTGTCAGTTTGTCTTCTTTCCTTTACACTAAACACTATCTTACTCTTTGTTTATTTTCCCGCTCTGATACCAAAATTGATGTAAGCACCACCTGCAATTTCATCTAAAATAATTCTTCCAATACCCTATGGGTTATGGTCCCATAATTTCCTTCAAATATCCAACTTTTCAATTTGAATTTACAACTGTCTTTTGTTCTCAAAATGAATTGACAACATCATTTATTGATTTGTCCCAGTGCTAGGCACATCCACGTGTTGCAGCCAATAATACCAAGGTGTAACTCTATCTCCATACACAAGCAATTTGCAAGATTGTATATTTATTCCAAGTTTCATGTTTTAAACCACTACATTCCAGATTACACAAATGCATAAATTATTTGCTCAGAAGCACATACTCTATTCTCAAAGGGTTATTTACCTTTACCATTAATCGATCACCAGAACCAGAATTCATCACCTTTTCCTTATGCATAAATACAATGGAGCTACATAATTACTTAATACATTGTAGAAATCTAAGGACACTTACTACCTAATACTTCATACACATATGCCTCACCAGATGCGTTTCATGTTCCTACAAGGAGCCATGATTTAGGAATCGACCCTTCTATCGCAACGCATTCCTTTCTGGTTTCCAAACTAAATTTTGACAAGGAAATATGAAACAATAATAGTTGTAGGTCGTCTTACCAGTCCTTTGTAGTGATTCCAATGCAAGCAAGAATCATTAACTTCTAATCTCTCAACTGGTACTTCATCATCATTATGGCTCTGCAACAAATCAGGTTCTCTTTTTAAGTCATCCTTTCTTTGATCATGATTTTTGCTGGAGTTTATTTATTTTAACAATACTTTACGTAGGTATGAAATCCAAATGTCCTTCCTCTCTTCAGAACTGCAATTACTAAAACCCTTCATTTTTATGATTCGACCACTATTCCAGCGTTGGCCAACAACTTCTTATATACTACTTCACTAAATCATTTTGTAAATTGATTCTATTTCGAAAGGATGTCAATCTCATCTTTAGAACTGGAATTTCTTGCTCATAAATTCTACCCATTTCCCTTCCCTCAATGAACCCATCATTTTGTTCCTTAACCAGCAATCCCTTCAAAGATGAAGTGTCGTGCACTCAGGATTATACAATCAACATGGATTTACCAATTAAATCAATATTCATCATAGTTGAAGCCATTCATAAGATGCATAAATAATACATAGAGATGACGAATTTACTCTCCATTCTATAAATGAACTGTACATACATAATAAACCATGACTTAACTTCTGAGAGTTCTACTAAGCTATTATGGCCTGATCTCCCTCTGCTTGGCCATCCTTCCCCTTTTTTACAAATTCTTGTAGGCTTACATTAATACCTCTAGAATCTCTTCTTTCAGTTATTAAAACCCTAACAAACTTTATAAATTAATGGCAACAAATTCTTAAGCTAGTGCAACCACTTATATTTTCAGAAATCCACCTCTCTCTCTACCTCGTGACTCATTCACTATCTTCTCGAGTCATCCCAATTCATAAGCAATTAGTTACATAATCATTTTGAATGACACTTAACCAAACTTAAGCATATTCCCTATCTGTCTTTACTTGGAAATAAAGTACTTTGTACATGGAAATTGCAATGGCCCCTCCTTCGGCTGATATCAAGACCTAGAGGTCGGACCCAACATTATGGTTTAGAATTGGAGGACTAATGCTCCTGCATCACAGTGTCTAGTATTGAGACATATATTTTTTTATGAAATGGTTGAGAAATGAAGAAGTTATGGCATAAACATAATATTTTTTCTAAAAATCCAGTTGCATCTAAAAGGTCCACCAACTTCATGCACTCATCCGTGTACTAGGTGATTAGATCAAGGAGGAAGCCGTAGTTTTTCTCTGTTATTTGGCTACACATTTAGGTAATCGCAAGGCTCTACTTGGCACCCTTATCCATGAAACTAGGGTGCACTAAGTGATTAGATCGAGGAGGAAGCCCTTGTTCTCCTATGCTATCTAGTTGCACATGTAGGTAACCATTAGAACAAGCAAAGGCATTGAGTTCCCTAAAAATATCGTTCCTTCAATTCCCTATCCAACCTGTAGGATTTAGATAATTTTATATATAGCTTATTTCCTAGTGTGATAAGTGGAAATTCAAATAATCTTATTAATAGTATTGTTAAGAAATTGAATATTATTCTTCTCTTCCTCGTAACTTCATAAATCTAGAGTTTCCAAAGCGATGAAACGTGGGAGGCCTTATCGAGCTTGAATGGAATGTCGCTTTACTTGATGTAGTAAATAAATGTTGAGAAACTCATAAAGTTTGATCATGCTTGCAATAAAATATAAAAGGAATATATAATTACACTTAAAATAAGCTTAGAGAAAGCATTCAAAATATGAGAGGAAACTTATAAAGTTAGATCATATCTCTAAAAAATGAGAGTGATAATCATTTATCATGTAACTTGTCAAGATTTAAACTTTGAACTATCTTACAAAAAATCTCAAATTAATCAATGTTAGTTTTGAAAAATAATCAATGTTATTTTTTATAGGAACTAATAAACATACCTCTCGTGACAAATTATTTCATTTTTGTCATGAATTTGCACTTGGGGTGGCACCTAATGGAAAATAATTAAATGCCTCTTGGGGTCCAACATGTATAGGTATTTAATGTTATAACCTATCATGGGCATTAAATAAACTTCCACTGGATGATGTTGCGGGGATATGAACCATTGCTGCAACATTAAATGGTGCATTGCTTGCCTCATTCATACTTCATACTCACCCTTTTATCTTAACAAATCGTACTAAAACTCCAATATCTTAATTCAAGATGAGCGTAATCAATCATTGATTTGAAATTTGAATCATCTTTTCTTTTTTGTAAGTAGCAAAGAACTATATTAATATACAAAAACATATAGTAAATGCAAAGGAACCATGTTTAGATAGTCTTGAGTTCCAAAGAAGTGACACCATAATAGAGAGACTATCTTGAGCTGAAAAAAGAGCATGCCCTCAAAGAGGGAAACCAGGCTTGGCCAAAAACACTCAAACTGTTTAAGACATAAACCAACTGGCCAGACCAAAACTAGACAAGTGCTATGAACATTAAATACTAAGAACACGAAAACCCTGGATTTACAATGTGCTACAAGGCTCTGCAACCACAATGCAAATTTTGTATTCATCCTCATCATCAGCTGAGGGTGCAAGTGGTGAATCTAGCAGCGGCTCCTTCGCTGTATGGGGTTCCCACTTCAACGACATTGAGCTGCGGGCCTGAGAATAGTCTCCTATGCTCATCATCCAGGTTTCTTGTATGCGAGCAACATCTTCTGAGGCCGGAGTCGACTTGTTACCTGGTGATTGCATTACTTCCTGTCTTTTGGAGTCTGGGGAAGGCGTTAATGATTTCTTATCTAATGAATTATTAGATGATCTAGAGGCAGACAAGGGGGGAGCTCTGTCCATTTCCATTAAAATTTAAGCCAATGTGTTCTTCATCCGCTGGTAGTGTGACTGCCATTGGAGGAGAGGCAGCTAGAACGGTGGTGGGAAACTGCTTCAACCTCCTAGTCATCCATCGTCCTGTGGATTCTAAGAGGTACATGTACACCATAACCGGAAATGAACCGACGACAAGGATCAACTCACCCAAGGCATCCTTTGTAGGTGATACCCCTATGCGAAGTCGCTTGAATCCTGAGCGGCATGGTGTCATAGCGAGAACAAACAAACCAAATTGTACCTGACCCTCTGTGTGAAAAGCTGAGAATCCATGGAGGAGTGAACAGAGAAGCAAATAAACTTGAAACAACAAGATGCGAAGTTTGATGCTTGTCATATACACCTGGAGAGTGAATGTTTCATGTGTCATCCCATACCTGTTATAGGACAAGACCATCATTCCAACCGCCAACAGAGATAAGAGCCATGCACTGGGAGATGTGCATCATTACAACCGGCGCGAGGGAGAATATTAGGTGTTAATGCTGAGGGAGAGTCCTTTAATGGAGCCAGTAATGCCTGAACAGACATAAGTGCACTATCAACCACATCCGGGAGAGCTTTGAATCCCTAAGTTCAACAGAGCTTTAGTGATGACTGTAAGATCCCCAAGTCCATTATGCCCATGGGAGGAAGAGCGAAAGGAATTATGATGAAGTTTAGGAGTATGGGATGAGCAAAAGGAAATATGGTGGTCATAGGGAAAGTTCAATAATGATGACAATTTTTGCATGGGAGGAATAATAGGATGAAGTATGATGAACTTCGGGACCATAGAGATGAACAATAGGAAAGGTGGGAGTCATGGAGGTAAGGAATAACTACTAATTCTTGTCATAGATGTTGAATATCTCCAAAAGTTGAACCAAAAACATCTCTGCCTGGAATTTGAAGAGATTGATAAATGCCATTGAACATTCTATAATTTATACCATTTATAATACAATGAATGAGTTGAAACATTGTCATGATGCAATGATTACAAGCGAACTGCAAATAAAGAGTGAGGTGGAATCACTCTTTCCCCAATTTAAAGGAGAAATTAACACTTGAAATTTTAACAACAAAAATATTCTTAATTGGGTTTCATGTATTTTTCAGTTATTCCCATAATTTCTTTTCATTGTAATGGATTCTTCAAGACTTTGGTGCTCTAAGATTTGGAAAATGACATTGGCATTGATATTCTATAGAGTTCCTTGGCTAGATAAAGTGCATTAAAGATATAAAGTAAGTTACTTCTAATTTAGAGTTATGGGATCGCTACCATATCAATATGTTTTGGATCTCTCACAATTGGTGTTATATTTTAGGTGAATGTTTATCTAGAAAGGAAGTTGTTGGACCAATCTTTCAATGACAATTAAAATACTGTAAAATAGCTGCACCAAATTGTGAATGTAAATTTCATTGTAATCACGATTGTTAGTTTACTTGTTATGGGGATCATGACCCATGTTATTTTTTTCCTTTCATCTTAGATGTTATCAATATGTGTCCTATTCGGGATTACTTATAGAACATTCCTTGAAGCGATTGTATTTATGCTAATTATGCTTCCATTTGATATTAGTGATTAAGGTATTGTTGATGGTGTTCAAGGAAGGGAACAATGTAGAGAGTAACCAAAATTGTATGATGCAAGTTGAAACCTTAAAGTCTATGGAAATCAAGCCAATTTCTTGTCTATTTGGACATTGATTGTGGTGCACAAGTGAATTTTTTTAGTTTTAGATTTCAAAATATGCCAATTTGTTTCCCCTTTTCAATACAAATTTGCAATCTTACCTCATTAAAATAATATTGCTAATGTCTTGGCAATGTTATCCTTGAACTACAACTCATTAGATACATTTAATAGAAATTCTCTTCATAGTGTCGCGACTTAATTGAAGAATGCTTGTAATTTTTTATAAGTGGAGTTTAAAATAAAGAACAATAAAATATGTTATGAGCTATCA
>LPNX010687220.1:49786-64861 GCA_001517045.1 Pseudotsuga menziesii
TCAACATGTAAGGTTTTATCCTTACATGCTCACCGCACTCTCCACATCTCCACACAGCCTGCTTCCACGCAACCCTCCTCTACTCCACCTCACAACTACCTCAACCTTGCCAACACTCAATATCCTCCAACAGCTAGCACCCACGTCACTCGCCCTAGGGTTTCATAACCATACCTTCTGCCATCTCCTCACAAAAAAATATTAAAATAATAATAACATTATTAAATTGTTATTTTAATATTAATAATTTTTTTAAACCGTTTAAAAACTATATATAGTTTATAAGAACAATAATAATAATATTATTAATTAATTAATTATTATTATTATTGTTCAAAACCATTGAAGATTGTGTATAAGACAAAATGGTCTTCGATGTAGGCGTTTATGGGTTTTTACAAGAAATAAAACAACTCAAGAAATGAAAATGAGTCGTATAAATCGTCCAACCTACACACCCATAAAATCAGTGAAAATGGCTTGTGAAACTCCAAAACAAAGTCGGGTTGTAAGCTAGGATCATAACCCAAACCAAAGCAAAGGACTTGCTAATAAAGACAGTAACACATGCGATGAGACAACAGATGTAGAGGACCGTGATAAAACCCAGAGTATAGAAGATCAAAATGAACCTAAAGAAAAATTACTTGAGAATAAGATGACAAAAATACAGATGCGTTTGATGACAATCTTGATGCCAATGCCAATTCTAAAGAAGATGGCGATCTCATAAATCATGACAATGAAACACCAAATATTGATGAAGATGAGATTAGTGTTGATGACAATTATGAAAAATTTGAAGTTATAGAAGGATACAATGATGAAAATAGAAGCACTAAAGATGATCCTAATCATCACAACATAGAAGAAGAAAACTTGGAAGATTCTCCGACACACAAAGATATAAACATTTTACAGGTTGTTGCAATTCAATATGTTCGAGATCAAATGGTTCCCATGGAACAACTGGAAACAAGATCATCAGATAAAGACGAGAATATAAATCATTTAAAGATTTTTAGTCAAACCCCAATAGATGAAATAAATACATTAAAAGGTGCTTCATCCTTAAAAGTATGTGACGAAACTGCAAATGAAGAATCCTTAACCAATCAGATTGAATTAGGTAAGTTGTCAGTAGTTTCCATGACATATAAGAAGAGCATAACAAATGTAACTGAATATCCAACCATGCTTGAAGATCCATCGATCGACACTAAAGAATCTATATTCCAGATATTAATCAGTGCCATACCAAGGCATGCAAAAATACTAGAGTTCAACTTGTCGACACAAGTTCATCATGAAGATATCAGATTGGAAACTTAAAATATTATGGTTTTATCTGCAGAATTATATGCATGGAGAAATTTGAATGGAAATGTGACCAACTATTTCAAAAAATATTAAATCGTGGTACCATTATTCATGGTAAGAGTTCCTTTGTCAACTTATATCACACCTATGTGTTTCTGAAAGGGAATCCTCTCAAACACAACAACCCTATGAAGTTACAACTAATCAAGCATTTAAGAAGTTCAAATTAAGCAAGATTCGTGGTCGAATATTTTCAAAGCCAGATGACTTGTAATAAACCTAAGTGGTTAGTACGAGTGATATTCGTAATGCATTTATTAGTTAGGATAATTAATTACTAATTATTAAGCGACATGTCTATTGATACATGTCGCTACAAATAGGCCATATTTATACTTGGTCATTTCTATTGTAAGATCATCATTCAACAATAAATATATATCATGTTGGAAAATTCATTCCAATACGCCACACCCATAATTAATGATCAATATGTCTTAAGCTACACTTACATGGACATCCCAAAGGTTAGGATTTGGACTTCGGATCATCTTAATAATAAATGTCTTAAATTATTACTGAATCAAAATTGGATAAACAAAAAAATAAATTATATAAAAAGACAAACATATTGCTTTATAACATAAGAAATTATTTAATACCTGATTGTATATAACGTCAAACTATGAAATAAATCCTTAACCTTGAAATTCAGCCTTTTAGTTTAATGTGCTCGAAACTAGGATTGTGATATTCTATCTTTAGCGTTGATTGTTTTCTTTTTAAAAGAGTTTGCTTAAATGTTTTAATAGAATTTGATATTTAACATAGACTACACACTAAAATAAAATTCTAAACAAATAGAATAAAATTGTATATAAAGAAAAACCTCTTCCTCTCTATAACATCAAGATTTTTTACCTATTCTTTTATTGCATAAAATTGTGAAGGAAAACTTTAGCATTAAAATTCAACCTTTTAGTTAAATGTACTAAACAAGGAAACCTATGATCTTCAATCTTTAACATTGAATTGTTTCCTTTTAGTTGGGTTTACTTAGATATTTTTATATTTAACTAACATTTATTCTAAAACATAGATTACACATTGAATAATCACAAAACTAAATCTAAAATGTAGTTAAAGAACACCTTTTTAAAACAATACGAAATAAACTAGATGTAATAACAATAACAATAATATCGGTCTTTAAATTAAACTCCTTATGAGCATGGCCTAACTCGCACTTACATCATCATCCCAAATGTTAAGCATTAATTATTACACCTTCATTACATAATCAATCATTTGTCATATCAACATCTTTTAGGTTTCTTGAAGGTTATAAACAGCTACCATCTTGTTGGAAACAGGTAGCGTGACGTTGGAAGGTTAGAAACAGCAACCATCTTGACAGCTACCATCTTGTAGGAATTAGCTACTGTCCCATAGATGAATACAAGTACTCCTCATAATCCTTAGATGACAAAGATTCATCACAAAGATATGAGCACTAAACTCATAATTATAGCCTAAAAACTCATTCCTCTTGTTGGACACGGCTACTCTAAGTCTTCACTCTCGGAATCATCATTATCGCCCATAAACTCTTTCCTCGTCCTATCCTCAATAGCTTCCTTTTCCGCTGGAGTCATGACGCCAATTCGAACTCTGAATCCATTCAATGAGGTTCCAAGTTGAACGAAATAAGCTATAGCAAGTTCTTAGATAACTTTAAATCATCTCAATATACCAAATTATTGTTCAATTAAAACTAGATAAACAAATAAAAAAAATTATATATAAATATAAAACAACTTATAACATTTTATCGCTAAAATTATATTTATAACAAAATAATAAAAATATATGTTTAAAAGAAATGTTCTTATTTCTTACAAAAGAGATATATAAATTTTCAATATATATATATATATATATATATATATATATATGAAATATATAATTTTAATTTTAAAATTATAAAAAAAAATCTATTTGATTGAAAATATCATCATCATTTATCATCTATATCATGTAGCTTACCACGATAAGGCACACTTACTTGGAATGTTCCGGTTCATCTTCTAATTATTTGGCACTCTTACTTGATATGCTTTAATTCATCTTCTAGTTATTTGACATCTTTATTTGAAATGCTCTAATTTATCTTCTATTACTTGATATAATCCAATTCATCTTCTAGCTACTTGAAACCCTTATACTAGGGTAGGGGTGAGTGTAAGCTAATGATGGTCTCATTTTGCATGTTAGATACAACATAACTGAAAAATAGACATCCTTCAACTTACATGAATGTTTTGGCATACCTACACAATGAATCTCGCGTATAATAAAAAATATGAAAGGTAAGAAATTTAATCCCCTTACCAAATATATAAATTTGATTTATTGAAAATGTTCACAACTCAATTTTTATTTTTTCTGACATTAACATTTTATTTTTTCAGTAAATAATAACCTATATGTCAAGGTCAATAGAGGTTTTGAATGCCTAAAATATCAATATACCAAAATTGGCAAATATGTAGATAACAAATAGTGCTAGTGCGACACTATTTTTATAAAATAAAATTAGTACTTTTAAATATTTTTTTAAATTATCTAAGTAAGAAAATACCTCAAAATTAGTACGGAAAGAGTTAGTGCAACGTTTCAAGGTCTTAATGTAATTATGTGGATTGGAATTTTTATAGCGTGTAGAGGTCAATGTGATGCAGGAACCACCTGCAATTTCATAAAAAATAATTCTTCCAATACCCTGTGGGTTATGGTCCCATAATTTCCTTCAAATATCCAACTTTTCAATTTGAATTTACAATTGTCTTTTGTTCTCAAAATGAATTGACAACATCATTTATTGATTTCTCCCAATGCTAGGCACATCCACATGTTGCAAACAATAATAGTAAGGTGTAACTCTGTCTCCATACACAAGCAATCTACAAGATCGTATATTTATTCCAAGTTTCATGTTTTAAACCACTACATTCCATATTACACAAATGCATAAATTATTTTCTCAGAAGCAGATACTATGTTCTCAAAGGGCTCTTTACCTTTACCATTAATCGATCACCAGAACCAGAATTCATCACCTTTTCCTTATGTAGAAATACAATGGAGCTATAGAATTACTTAATACATTGTGGAAATCTAAGGAAACTTACTACCTAATACTTCATACACTTATGCCTCACCAGATGTGTTTCAATGTTCCTCTAAGGATCCACAATTTAGGAATCGACCCTTTTATGGCACCGCATTCCTTTCTGGTTTCCAAACGAAATTTTGGCAGGGAAATATGAAACAATAATAGTTGTAAGTCATCTTACGAGTCCTGTGTAGTGATTCCAATGCAAGCAAATATCCTTGACTTCTAAGCTCTCAACTGTTACTTCATCATCATTATGGCTCGCAACAAATCAAGTTCTCTTTTTAAGTCATCCTTGATTTGATCACGATTTCTACTGGAGTTTATTTCTTTTAACAATACTTTAGCATAGGTATGAAATCCAAACTCCCTTCCTCTCTTCAGAATAGCAATCACTTAAACCCTTCAATTGTATGATTCGACCACTATTCCAGCGCTAGCCGACAACTTCTTATATACTACTTCTTCACTAAATCATTTTGTAAATCGATTCTCTTTCAAAACGATGGCAATCTCTTCTTTAGAACTGGAATTTCTTGCTCAGAAATTCTACCCATTTCTCTTCCCTCAATGAACCCATCATTTTGTTCCTTAACCAGCAATCCTTCAAAGATGAAGTGGTGTGCACTTAGGATTATACAATCAACATGGATTTACCAATTAAATCAATATTCATCATAGTTGAATCCATTCATAAGATGCATAAATAATACACATAGATGATGAATTTACTCTCCATTCTATAATTGAAATGTACATACATAATAAACCATGACTTAACTTATGAGAGTTCTACTAAGCTATTATGGCCCTATCTCCCTCTGGTTGGCCATCCTTCTCCCTTTTCACAAATTCTCATAGGCTTACATTAATACCTCTAAGTTGCATTCTTCCAGGTTGTCCATAAGCTACATTGTCTTTATCATTCTTCAGCTGCATTCTTCTAGGATTCCATACCTTGTGCTCTAGAACTCCACTGTCTTTACCTTCACTATTCTTCACTTCCCAATCAACTCCATAGTGGACTGTCTTTGCCTTCACTATTCTTCACTTCCCAATCAACTCCATAGTGGACTGTCTTTATCATTCTTTTGTAGCTTTTCTTAGGCATTTGCATTAACTCCCTTGGTTCATATATGACCTTTTCCAATTCAGTTTTTTGTTGCAAACTAATCGGATTTTCATTACTTCACCACTTCATCTTACTATACTTTATCCATTCTTCTCTAAATTGTTGGTTTCTTTTTTCAACTCTTCTTAATTCAATTTATGTTTGTGTTCTTGAGTTTACTCCAAATGCTGCTGCAAATATTGTCTCGAACATTGCTGCCACCCATACTTCCTTTATGCTTTTGTAAGCGTCTCCCTCTGCAATATCCAATTGTTGTTCACTACCTGCAAATTTACTTTCAAAAAGTAAATTATCTTTCAATTCCCTGACTACATCAACATAGTCACTCACACTTCTCTGCATATTAGTTAACATAACATAGTTTAGAAAACTAATACCTGCTTTTGTTTCAGAAAAAAAATTGAGACATTTCCATCTTATTGATTGCAACCTCCTTCAGCGAAATTTTCAGCCATTCTGTTGGTCATTAACTTCAACATAAATCTCTTCCTCTTCTTTCTTGACAACATTCCATAGATTCCTTTCATCTCCTTGACTGATTTTAGTAACCAGTTCATCTTCCTTCAGTTCTAGGACTGATTCCTCTTTATCATGAGACACATTTGCCTCACCTTCATCCAATTTCAATTGTGCATTCAGAATATTCATTCTGTGGCTTGCTAGTTTATTCTCCAAAAGACTAAGCTCATGCCACAAATCTACCATCTCACATGGAATTCCTTTTGGAAAGTATGTACAATATTCATTATCCTTTCCTTTGTCACACGTCCAATTTCTCTATGATATTGCTTCAGCGCCCTTCATCAAAATGGAATTATGATCCTACATCAGTGTGACAGTCCCAAATGTTTGTTCATCAGTCTTCTCTTGGTCATTCATACAAGCCAACTTCTCCCTATCCTTAAAAATAACAAGTACCTTCATATGAGACATGATTGTCTCTCTTCCAATAGAGATGTTGCCCTTATTAAATAAGGATTTTAAAAACCCCTTCTGCTGCAATAAATTATCTTTGCCTTTATCATTGAGTCGCTGGGTCAGAGTACTAACTTAGAAGAACCCGTTATAGCTAAACAAATTTAGCAAAAAACTATTCCCATTAGCTAGGTTTCACGGTTTGGGGAGCCGGTTTATGAGAAAGATAAGGGGCAGCCTTACCGGGGGGTAGCAGCCTGCACCCAAGCTGGACCCGTTCACTATCCATAAGTGCATTATCCATTCTATAGTTTATGATACAGGTTTCTGAATGGGCTCCCTTCTCTAGGTGCAGCCCTTCCAGCCTCATGAACAGCTTGGCATCGTTAGTGCAAAATGTCTTTCTCCCATCCCAAACCTCATGAATAGTCTAGCATAGGTGTTGGCACCGCTTCATGAACAGCCTGTGTAACGGTGCGTATATGTATTCTTAACCCTTCAACCCCCTCCTTTGTAAAGGACAGCTATATTTATTGATTGATTGGCATAGTATTAAGGCCAGTGTCTTTAGCTCTCTAGCAATCTATACCTTCCCCGCCCTCGTCCATTGGAAGTTACATATATGTACTTTTATTACGATATAATTCCATTGTTTTCGGCCTCTTTAAAGCTCTATGAAAGATCTTTCCGGCCTCTTTATAAGCTTTCCCACCCCTTTACTGGATCAGCTGCTGCTATTGATGCTGGTGGTACCACTTTTGCTGATGCTGGACCTCCTGGAACTGCTACTACTAGGTATGGCTCTTAACTACTCCATTGCCTTGGTGGTGCTGCTTGCTCTGCATGCTGGTGGTTCACCTGCTCCTTGGCCTCGATATGCTTCTGTATCAACAATAGAATCTAAAGGTTGTGAATCTAGCCTAGCTGCGATGTCTCAATCTTGATCTGCACCTGCACTTGCCCTTGTCTTTCTTGCTACGAGTACTTCTGTTTCTCGAAATGGTAAGGTGGCAAAGAATAAGAGGAATGGGGGAATGAAATGACTCAGATAAAATGAATAAACGAAGTATGGAAGAGGGACCTATTATCTCTATCCAAATACACTGTGAACAAGTGTTTCGTGCCCTCCAGCTTGCTTCTTCAAAAGGTGGGTTGAAGTTGCAGCCTACCCAAAAGCATCAAAGCAGGATGCATATTCACTAACAGTAAATTTGGGGTGGTACTCGTGGGTCCAACCAAGAGTAACTAACATACTAGGGCCCCGCAAAAGAGTATGGGGGTATACTCTCGCTAGCTAGTGGGCTGAGACGCCTACCCTTCTATTGCTAGGTGTTGGGCTAAGATGTTCTACCCGGTGGAAATCTATTGCGCGCTGCCTACATGAGACCAAAGAAGCAATTAACTAGTGATGATCTCACTCGGTAGGTATATACATTGTCGACCATTTATTCCATTTATTTGAAACCGTCCATAAACCGAAGACGACGATGGAAGCCACGTCCCGTGTGCAGGCTGTTATCCTCCTGGTCTCGACTTATGCCAATTCGATCCTGAAAAGATTGAGGATACTGCCCTCATTTCTTTGTACATGACTAGCGAGATGGTGACTAATTGATCATACTTTTTTGGCCTTTCACAGGATTTTCTTTTATCCCGACGAACTGGATGCGGGCCCTGTTCCTCTCTTCCTTCCAGACAGGAAAGATCCTAAGTTACAGTTACAGGGGGGAGATCTTGCATTTGGCCTTGATCCCAGCCCTAATCTTTTTACCAACCTGGTATCGAAAGCTTTGACAGTATCATTTTTTATTCTGTGCACACAACGTCTTTCAACTGTGTTTTTTGCTTACACGATGATTTGACAGCATTGCATTTATTATTCTTTGACAGCATTGCACTAAATGGAGTATTTTAATGGTGTATTTTTTGAAGAAGTACTTGATCGACCTTCTTTTTCCATCTGGAACATCTCTCTCGCTGAAGTAAAGGAGACTCATCTGAATGGGAAGACTAAGAAATAAGCAATACCACCGGAAGCAAGCGGGCTAAACAAAAAGGGAGAATGTTACTGATGATTGAAACTTTATTTGTCCTGTTGACCTATGATCCGTTGATCTTTAAACATCTGATCGTGGAAGTGCAGATGGAACTATTACCTCTTTTCTATTTTATCCTCCATATTATTCAGACAATATCGCTAGGGGTATAAAGACAGGCAGTATCATCATACATTAGCTTATCTATCGAGCTGACATTTCCTTTTAGTAGTAGCTACCAATAGTTTTAAATCAATGTGTGTGGGCCTGGGCTCTGCTCTAACCAGCCATTGAATTTCCTGTCAATCAGCCGTTTCAGTGGGCTCCGCTACTTAGCCCATTCCAGCTTGCATTGCTAGAAATAAAGGGCTGGGCAAGGTAGCAGAGCCACAAGTCTAGGTAGTGGAGGAGCACGATGCCATATTCTCATCCCTCACCGCGCCTGTTTTGCCCGTCTTTAGACCAGCCCAGGCAAGTAGCCGCCAAGTATCCAATCCAAGTATCCAAGTAGCCCAGGAAAGCGGATTAGCACCCAGCGTAGTATCCAAGTGGATTGGATAAGCTGGGGATCCTTGTGTATTAGCAGAGCGGAGTAGCCCTAGTAGAGTGGCCAAGTATATAAAGAGTATCCAAGTCGAGTAGTCCAATCCAATTATGATTGGCATTGAGTGAATCTACACCTGAATCGATGCCTGGGTCGAGATTTGAGGTTGTCAACAGACCCCTGTAACCTGCAAGTTTCTAATAATAAATGTATTCTATCGCCTTTTTGGGGACAATCCTTGGTATCATCGGTTCCTAAACGGGAGTTTTATTAGGATAAATACCCCAGCAGACTTAAGCTATTTTAGCCAAGAAATAAGTTGAGGGAAGATAAGAAGTTTTTAACCTAAAGTTATCCCATGGTGGGTTTTCCTGTAGGTTATCCATCTAGACTAGTGATTCATTTTATTTGATAGAAGCGTAGCTCAGGTTCTCACTCATACTGTGGTGGGACGGTACAATAGCAGACGTGATAGTACCAGAAGCACAGGGTCAGTTAACTAAGTAATTAGCGGGGTATCATCCCTCCTGATCTCTGATCTATCCCTCCTTTACCTTTCGACCTGCCTTACTTCGATCTCTCTCTCTCTTGATACCCGTCAATCTCTTCTTGCTAATTGGAGATGGATGATGAAACTGACACGGATTGATTGCTTGATTCCTGGCTAGGAACACACATCACTACCTCAACTGGTGGATGTTATGATGAACCATTACATATGTTGATTCAACATTAGAGCTTCATACTCAATGAGTATTCAGGGAGGGGCTAGCTTCAACGAGGGGCTAGGAGGTAGTGTCATTCATGCAAGTCTGGTAGTGCCATTCACACAGGTCAGGTATTGCCATGCAGGGAGGTGCATGATGTAGTTAGTCCTAGTGTGAGGCGCACCCATTCCCCCCTAAATCCTTCCTCCACCCATCCCTCCAAGTTCTTCATCTAGAGGTAGAGCAATAGATATACAGCAAGAGAGAGATGTACACGTAGATTCGATCGATCAGCAGGTAGGTCTTCGCAGCAAGTCTCTTGTAGGTCGGGTTAGCCACCCTGTGAATCAAGTTAATTGTATCCAATTTGCAATAATTGATATATGGGATATAAATATTGAAGATCCCAGGCTTGGAGAAAGAACCCGCCCGACGAAGGAATAAGCTTTGCACAAGGGCTGCTGGTTACCTGACTTGCTCGAAGCTGCCATGTCTCAATCTGTAGCAACCGACCCTGTGTGCCAGTGTGAGTGTGCATCCTAGAAACCGACTGTCATGTTAGCTTATACTCATGGGATTCGATCCAACCACAGATTCCCCTACGGCTACCTTGTTATGAAATAGACTTAAATAGCCCAAGAGAGAACCGGAATTGAACCAGCAACTTAAGCCAAGAAGGGTCATCGATTCCTCTATCTATCTCCTTTTTTGGGGCGGTTTTTTTCAGTGTCTCCCAAGTAATCTCAGTACATACGGCATAAGACACAACATACACATTCGTTAGAATAGTACGGTCTGTCTTACATTAGGCCCGCTCGGGTGGTTCAGTCCTTATGAGACCTACGTCCACCCGCAATAAAAGGGGGATGGAATGGCATTTTTTGTTTGCCAGACCAGCTTTCACTTGCTCCTTTCTGAATTGTTCGGTTGGGTCCAAATGGTTCGGTCGGGCAGGCCAGCTAAAGGAAGGCCTTTCGACCGATGTGGAGGCATCATATGCCGTGGCGACCTATCTTTTCAGAATCAGGAGACTTCTTTTACGTTCCGATTTTTCTTTCCCCTTTTTCTTCTTTCCTCCTTGTTTCTTTCTTCCTGGCTGCTATCTTCCCTGTTGATTGTCTTCCTTCCTATTCTTATTTGTATAATGCATATGGGTGATTTTCTTCTATATGGAAAGGTCTCTTTATGTTCTATATGGGGAGGGAGATTTATGTGTGTTGGGAATATTCCTGGTCGTATTCTCTCCGTACCAGTACCGCTTGCCATCTTCTTGGGGTTCGGGTCTCTTCATTGTTGCCCTTTTCCAACTAGGTATTGTAAGTGTTTTCCAAGGTCTCGGGTCGCTCAGGTTTGGTCTTGGTTTCAAGAGCAACATCTGAGTTTAACCGATAACCTTTTCTTTCAAACTAATCTGCTACTGAATGAGTGAAACCTTTGGATATGGCCTTTCTCCGTGTTTTTCCCTGTCTCTCACCCCCTGCGCTTGGAGCCTCATGTTTCAGCATTCCTGTATCAATATAGATACATTCTAGTATGGTTAACCTGTCGCGCTACTGGGTTTTTGGACACAGCCCTTGCCATGTACGGTCCCGATTTGTCCATCCAGATACATCATCCTAAATTTTTCAAGGGATGCTTAGAATGATGCTTACCGGGTCTGCATAGGAGCAACTTTCAAAATACCTATGCAGGAGAGATGTCCCAATTCTCTACTTGGGAAGCAGCCCCGGGGAAAGTCCTGAGAATTCAAATTATGATCTGGCGAAATCCCATCTACCACACCATCACTCTACATTCTAGGCATTCCTATTTTCACTTGCATAGCCAGATCCAAAGACCTGGGGAGGCAGGAAGTCACTAGTTTCCCCCCGATACACGTGCACTCGTTCGCCACTTTGCTTGTTGTGTCCCATGCCCACTTACGTATCATTTGAGTGAGCACGCTAAGGGGGGGACAACTCCTACTATTGCTATTGCTATCCTTCTGCCCCACACAGATATATGGGGAAGCAAGCCAGCTTCGACTTGCATGTGTTAAGCATATAGCTAGCATTCATTCTGAGCCAGTAAATCATTTTCATCTTTTGCTTCCATCCTGGCATGGACTCCTTCTATTTTTAAATCTGCTTTGGTCATTTTTTGGCTTTCGAGTGATGGGAAATCACATTATACATAGTTGAAAGACCCATATGCGCTGACCTATGCAGGAGAGATGTCCCAATTCTCTACTTGGGAAGCAGCCCCGGGAAAGTCCTGAGAATTCAAATTATGATCTGGCGAAATCCCACCTACCACACCATCACTCTACATTCTAGGCATTCCTATTTTCACTTGCACAGCTAGATCCAAAGACCTGGGGAGGCAGGAAGTCACTAGTTTCCCCCGATACACGTGCACCTGTTCGCCACTTTGCTTGCTGTGTCCCATGCCCACTTACGTATCATTTGAGTGAGCACGCTAAGGGGGGGCCAACTCCTACTATTGCTATTGCTATCCTTCTGCCCCCACACGGATATATGGGGAAGCAATCCAGGTTTGACTTGCATGTGTTAAGCATATAGCTAACATTCATTCTGAGCCAGTAAATCATTTTCATCCTTTGCTTCCATCCTGGCGTGGACTCCTTCTATTTTTAAATCTGCTTTGGTCGTTTTTTGGCTTTCGAGTGATGGGAAATCACATTATACACAATTGAAAGACCCATATGCACTGAAGAATAACTAGGTTATGTGCCAACGAAGCTAACACCTAGAATTTGTCTAATCCTAGATCCTCGGGCTTATAAGGCTTTGCATGAAGCTCGATTTCGGTTGCAATTTGACAATGGTTGATTGGAAAATGAGTTTCATCATTAATCTTCACTTGTTAAACATTTCTTGCGGCCTGCAGTTTATACAGAGGTTAGTTTCTCCTTTTAAGTTATTTTTCCTCTGGTTGGAACTTATTGTGTGGGTTTTGGGCAAAGAATATGAATGTATGTGTTGTGCTGGTATTTATTCAGTTGCTTTATGCCTTTAAACTTTTGCGCAATGGGAATCATAATAATTTAATCCATTTTCTTTCACATGTACAACAAACTCTTCTTAATTTGCAACTCTTCCAGTGTTTGTTAATCTTGAATCTTTAATAACTAGGGTTATAATTTCTTTTGGATTCATTGCGTTGGCCAACAATATGATAGTTTGTTTTCCAAGGAGTTATACAGATTCAAAATATGGTCATCAATGGTTTCTCTTAATATTTTATTTTTTTATTGTCCATACATGACAATAACATCCAAAAAAGCATGTGATCTACAGTTTTGAGGATTAAACTAATTTGAACGTCCCATATGTTGTTAATATAAATACCAGAAGTTTCCCTAATCTTCCACAAGTAAATTTGTGAGCATCTGCATTGCTTCTTAAAATTATCCACTTGCATAGTAGCAAGGCTCTTAATTTATCTCTTTTACATATTTATCACAATCCAAGTGATTGCCCTAGAATAAGTTGAGCTTTAAGACACTCGATTTGGATTCTTGGATGAAAATCTATAGGATATATGCTATTATATTTCCAATTATATGAATTTGGAAAACCTGGAAACCTCAAATCAAGCATATTCATTTGACCATGCCCCTCAGCAAAATAAACAGGTTAATCTCTGTATGATGCACAACAGATGGTTGATATATCTTCGTAAGCTTTTTATTATATTATGCCTTGTCTGTTTGATACATGAGTTTCTATTAGGCTTAGAGGTACCTTGTTTTAGGGTTTTTGAAGGCTTAGATATCCAGGGCTTGTGGTATTCAAACTCTTGTAGGGTTTAGTAGGTGGGCTATTCAAACTCTTGTGGAGTTTTGTAGGTGGGCCCTTTTCCACGTCAAACAATATCAAACACTTCCAATTCTCATATCTGGGAGGTTTCTAGGAACTCCTACGCACTTTGGGACCTCTAAACTGTAATCTACAACCCTATACAACATTTATGGAGGAGTTATACTCTAGCATTAGCCTATTTTGGGCTAAACCAAAGTTTTCTAAGCTGATTTTGGTCAAGTAAAACAACAACAAGAACATATCTATGTATGTTTTTGATAAATCTAGGCATAGACAGTCCTTTTTGATAGTCAAAGGGGCATGAAGTCAGCCCTAATTGTTGGAAAACGCAATGATACTCAGAACAGGCTGAATCGGTAGAATGCACCTTTTAGGACTTTTTACTTATTTAACAATTCATCAAACATACGTATTTATTCGTTATTCGGTAACCATGTATGCATCAAGATCATTCCTCAAGTCAGATCTTCACCTACATACAACTCTGCCAAAATACTCTACTTATTCTAACATACATGTCTCTTCTCTAATCAGATTCAATGCTGCTCTCAATGCTTTGCCCAAGCTGTGTAATGTACTTCAAAATTTCAAATTAGTCCTTGATATTCCCTTAGATCACAATAAACTTCTCAACTTCAATCTACTCCAAGATCTAGCTACAAGATCCTATTTTCATATCTGCTCATACATGGTAAAATTCACCTTCTCATATTTTCTTTTGGATAATCAACAAATATGCTTAATCAACGAGGCTCGGTCCTGTTCAAATACTCTCTTTTTCAATACTCTTTCAATATTTCCTCACATTCAGGTCTTTGTCAAGGTCTGATCAATCCTTCTCAAGTACAATATTCTTCAATCTACAAGGTCTGCTATTTCACACAGAATCAACCTATGTTTCAGATCTATTTGTATTTCTTGTCAATGAGGATTCTCAGCAGGTCCCTGAATCTTAATCAAGGTCTGCTCAACTAGCTCACTTCATAGTTATAGCCTCTAAAAATTGCTTTTAAACTCATACTTTAAGTCTGCATCAATTTACCCCTCCAAGGATGCAATAAAAACAATTCTTAAATCTGCAAATACATTCCTTGGAATGTGAGCCAAAGGAAACCTAGTAACAGTCACAAAACCTGTCTGAAATAATTCAAATTTGGTGCCTTTATCCCTGTAGAAGGAACACAACAAAAAACCTAGATCTATAGTAATAATCTTCCAAATTTGGAATCCAATTGGAACATAATTGAATAGAGGAGCAAATTTAACAATTAACATATGAAATCCATCACTTGCCAAATAGAGGAGCAAATTTTCAGAAGAAAAAAAAAAAATTGGAATATACTTCTTGAAATATGGATTTCAAGCACATATGATTCAATCGAACTTTTCAACTCGTATTTCTTGTGTTCTTTTTCATATGAT
>LPNX010687220.1:73376-86660 GCA_001517045.1 Pseudotsuga menziesii
AAAGGGATGAGATAACAAGTGGAGTCCCCACTCTCCCTGAATCTAGTTAGTGCAGTTTTGTGTTTCACTGACACCTTCCAGTTCTGACTCGTGATTCTACATGTTCTATTGGTAATGATGTGATTCATGTTATTTAACTAATGTTGTTATTCCTCTATTTTTTAAGTAGGATGAAAAGTCTTTGTGGTAGCAAGATCATTATATGTCAACTTGAGGCTGCATTTAAGGTGAAAATATATTCTATATTTTGTGTTTTTTCGTTGTAACGTTGATGATTGGGAATGCATTTCCTTGATGTTAGTTATTTAAGATTGATGTTTTAATATTTAACTATTACATTGTCTTTCTTGTTTGTGACAGGAAACGAAGTTGGAATTTGACAAAGCCTTATGTCTAATCTTTGCAATTGCCTAAAGTATCCTACATGGAGGCAATGTTTCTCCACCTATATCTGTGTGTTCATCCTTTTATGTAGTATGATATTTATGTCATTTCCATGGAAAAAAAATTCCATAGGTTTGGAACAACATAATTTAGTGGCTTAATCACCTCTTTGCCGCAACTTATTGGTTTAAATAAAGTGCTTCATTATGGTTTTGCACAATGTATAGATACATGAGTCCCTATAACATAACCATCCCAATAAATTACAAAAATATTTGTTAAGCCATGTTCTAGTATTTTGTTGAAAGTTTTGACAATACCATTTGTCTATAGATGTATCA
The DNA here is from genome assembly GCA_001517045.1 of Pseudotsuga menziesii. Classification (NCBI taxonomy): domain Eukaryota; kingdom Viridiplantae; phylum Streptophyta; class Pinopsida; order Pinales; family Pinaceae; genus Pseudotsuga; species Pseudotsuga menziesii. The sequence continues at coordinate 74,102 of LPNX010687220.1, forward strand.
TAAATTCTAATAGGTACATCTTGAACTGCCATATGCCTTGCTTACATTTCAAGTTTTATGAACTACCATATGCCTTGCTACCCAAGATATGACAAGCAAGATGCTTCTCTGGACATTTGCCATAATATGTGAATTTAGTGCATGAGAATAGGCCACAAACAATGTTTCAACAACGCTTCACAAACTCTTTTTCAATATCTGTCCATCAAGGGAGTATGTCATAAACAATTTGGTGTCTTGTGAATATTATCCACCTATGATTTAGTTGATGGTTGTAGCTGATAGATGTTTTACTGTGCACACTCTCCCCCTATGAAATTTGTTGTTGGTCCAAGACCTTTCAATACCTTCAAGAGAAACTGATCATATGCCAAACCAATTCCATATCATAGTCCTTAATTTGCAGATGGAATGTTGATTCATGTGAAGAAGAATAAGTAAAATTCAGCAGTTCTTGCATGCACTAATTCATGCCCAACATGAAACAAGGTTTCCCTTTCTATGGTTCAATAACCACTAGAGTTGTTTCACAAGAATAACACTCATCGGGAAAGGCTGCCTCAGTAGTTTTTCCCATGGTTGAGAAACAACAGATTCTCCCACAGAGTTTGGGAATAAATATGGTCCCACAATGCATACTTGTGATTCACCAATATTCACAACTTTCTCGGTATGTGCCAACGGTTGTAACCGCTAATTTCTCCAACAGATTTAATAAATGCTTCTAACCAACTTCTTGACTATGTCAATTTGTAGCAATGGATTTCTTTATAAGAATGTCTGGCTTCCATTATCAATTTTCCTATGAAGGAAACTCAAACAACAATGCTTTAAACCTGTTGGATCTAGACACCAATCAAATGTGGTAATTTCTCATCTTCACATATTTGTTTCAGGAAGCTCTTCCATGATTAATATGGTCTGAAACAAGCTTGAAGTAATGAATGAATGATAAAACTTTTGGAATGTTTGATACAAGTTTGTGAATAGTTTATAATGGTACCATGGGCCATGACACCCTTTATGTATGCTTGAACGATCCCAACTAGATCGTCCCATCATGATGGTTGTATTATTTCTTCTTGCATGCCCAAAATGTATGGGAAGGTGACCTCCAAAAATTTGATGCAAAAAGATACCAAAGGTAATCCATGACCAGTAAATAGTTCATAATCTAAACCTTGGAAACATCTAATCCATAAAATTTGCATTGCCAAGCAATGCAATGACCAGATTGTATCTACCTTATCTGTTTTGCAAAAGCATGTCAACCTGCATATTCTTGTAGTTCTAGCATCTCAAAATCCAGTGTGTGTCAAGATAGAATGCAGAGGTAAAAGGATTTTAACAATTTTATCATGGAAACAATAATATAACCCTCTACTTCTTGCTTCTGAATCATATCTACGAGTTTGATCTAAAATATTAACATACTATCCCAATTATCTACACTAACTTTGGAGGTTTAAATGACTTTGTATCCCATGTGCATCTTCTTGACAGAAGGGCCTTTGGATGCCTCTTATCATTTTTCCTGAAGGGCGTTTATTCCCTCAAATTTCCTTAGGAGTATCACCAATTATCACAACATTAAATAGATGCCTCGACACTACATAACCTGCATATGATTTTAGCTATGAAGGAGAACTAGAGGCTTCATCATTTTTCCCCAATCCTTTCGAGAGTTATGAAGCTAGAAGTCTACTACTGTCCATTTGACCATAATTTTTTTTACTAGTGCTAAACATAACAAGTCATTTCACTTCTTCAGTTTTTAGGAAAATGAATAGAATCCTCATCAACCAGTTGTTCTTGTCAATGATAGCACACAGACTGATTGACCTCAACCACAAGTTTCTTACAGATCTTCTAACATATATTGCACGCCTTCTTTAAAGCCTTTAATGGAAGCATCTCAATACAATTTGCAATCTTATGATAATTTTAACAAAATACCTCTTTCAATCAAATGTTGGCTTGTTCCTCACTTTTTCTTCCATTCCTCTATTTATATTTTATATTGATAAGGAACTTTTGCAATCAAAGGCAGATTTGAAATCTTCCAAAATCTTCATCACTCATCTCTGCTGGCAGTTCTTTACTTATAGTAGAATCCTTTTCACAAATTTCTCTAGGAGCTTCTTCCAACAATCTTCTTTTAGAGATTTGACTAGATTGGACAACTTCATCAATGGTAATCTCTGGCACTTCTAGTTCTTGTTCTTGGAATATCAACATTCTATTCAACATATTTACAGACTCCAAACTTTCCTGTATGATAAGAACACTCTTTTGAGTGCAAATACCCGACTGATGTATTTCTTCATTTTCTTTTCTCCTCCATATTTTGTTGGACTCCTTCTTAGGCATATATGGGACACTTCCTTTAATTCATGTATTTATTGACTTCCTGTAGTCTTGAGATTTGTGACCAAATACATCACAAATGTAGCATTTTACAGTGTAGCAGAATCTTGCAATATGTCCAACATGATTGCATCTCCAATATATTAACCAGTTCTTGGAATTTCTAAGACGTTGTCTTGCAAATAATTTGCACTCCAAAGATTTGTGTTAGTCCCTTGATTGCTTATAGTTCTCATTTGATGCTTGATCTAACCCTTTGTTGTAGCTTGAATCAAGATTGGTTTTAGTCGATTTCCATTGATTTAGGGTTTGAGAAAAGATGTTTTTATTACCTTTTAGTTGCATGAATTAATTGTATTCAATTTTTCGATTCTTTTATGCTGATTATACATTTTCTTTGTAAATACTTATTATTATTCAAAAAAAAAATCAGCTCTACATAGCTGAGCGAAGAGAAAAATGGTCTATGCAATAGGTTCCTATGCATTGATCGTAGGATACCTATTGGCACGAGACCAACATTAATCTAATGCAATAATCAATTGGCATAATTGCAATGCATAATTGTATTATCCACCACGATCAGGCATAATGTCTGATTCTATAAGTTTGTCGGTTTATCAATATTCAGGTCCCCACATGTTTATTTGACCATTAAGGGATATGGAACTAGTTTCAGAGCAACGAATACTTACTTAGAGATACTACCGGTGCAAGTGTCTCTAACCAGAGTTTAGAAAAACATACAAACCCATGCATCTTACCATGTTCTCAGCATGCATCTTTCCACGCTTGCATGGATGGCCCGCAAGCAACAACAACAATGATAGACCTTTTTTCTCCTCGGTGTATGATATCAAAACAGTTACAGTACCAAGCATAACTCAAATCACATTAATAGCAACAACATCCAAGGTTTGATGGTTCTGAACGAGTTTACCCGTGCTCAGATCACAATACATGAAATACATGTTGGGCACAATCCTCTGCAACTAGGCACAATTCCCTGAAACCACTAAATCCCACCCGCAAAACAGAAAAGAAAATAGATAATTAATAATATAATAGAAGGTTGAAGAATAGACAATTGCCTAACATGTGAAGTTATTTTACCTTGATGTAATTGCAATGTAGGAAACCCTAATCGATATTTGTTTTCGTCAATGTTGAAATTAGTATGGATAACCTATAACCATGAAACTAAAACGGTTACAGTATCGAAAAAATCTCAAATTACATGAATAGCGACAACATTCAAGGTTTGATGATTCTGAACAAGCTTACTCGACCTAACCATAATACATGAAACACCTGTTAGGCACAATCCTCTGCAACTAGGAACAATTCTCTGCAGCCATGAAATCCCACCTACAAAATGGAAAAGAAAATATACAGTTAATAATATACTATAAGACCAAAGAATAGACAACTTTGCATCATCTAGAGAAGTTATTTTACCTTGACGTAATTGCAAAGCGTAAAACCCTAATTGGTATTTGTTTTCGTAAATTCCTGAAGGCGCATAGAGAAATGTTGAAACATACAATACTGACTAAACAGCGGAGTGAATATAGGAACAAAGCCGCAAAGAAAATTCCAAAACAAGACAGAAGGATCGATAATTAATCCTTGCCAAACGATGCATGAAGTTGTCATTAACACCCGTCAGACATTGCATTAAGCCCGTGGCGATCTGTTCACATGCTCTGTTTTCAAAATACCACCAGGCATCGACACACACCATGTAGACTTAAAAATGCAAGCCCGAGCTCATTCAAGGTGCTCGACGTCAACCAATTGCCACAACACCTGGCACAAAAACCAACTTTAATGTAACCTTTCCAACACCCAATATTGCATTGTTGATATCAACGACACCGCTGGGTCTTGGGGCACACAAACCGAAGGCAACCTCATCTCCACTAGACCAGTATTAATCTTAAAAAATAGATATTTAAAAACTAAAAAAATTAAATAATACACAACCTTAGTCTAAATTCCATGTTTTTTTCAAATGACTATAAGTTACTGCAAATAATCGTCCTGAGCGATTCATATATATCCCCTTGTTGAGTACATTTTAAAGAAGGGGGTTTTATGAGAGGAATTTGGATTGCACAAATATCCATAACTATGGTAATTGGATATGAACTTTTGTCAATCCCTTTTCATTAATGGATCCCTAACATATATGAAGGAGTGTGATTCGTTTTACAAATTATTACCTCTTAAAAAAATTGAGTGGATATATATTCCTTGTGAATCAACAACCCTTGTTAGATCTAGTGCCTTAAGACAACCTTCTAGGCTTCATTTCCTTGTTTAGCTCAAGTGACCCATTTTGTACACAATTATTGGGCCTGGACCTTGCTGCGAATAATTCCTAGGTCCCCAAACTTCCTTGGGGTGTATCACAATGCTTAGTTCAAATGACGAAACCCTTTCCCTTTATTAAATGTGGCCCATATAAACTTTCTAAGGTCTTTATATAGGCATCAGTAGGCTATTTGAGAAGAAACACAACAAGAGGAGTAATGCATGAGTCATAGCAATGATTTGAGTGCAAATCTAAAATTTGCCACTTAAGCTAAAGGTTTGGTGATCCACCCTCTAGACTGCAACCTCCCAGATATCTTGAGGAAAATCCAGCAAGGAAAAACGAATGTTCACAAATCTTAATACCTAGTTCAATTGAATCCACAACCAATTTTGGGAGGCCAACAAAGCTAACATCTGCCATTGGCTTTATCAATAGCATCGGGTTTTGACCATTGAATGCTCAACCTTAACGCTATACAAAAAGTGTCCAAATAACCCATTTTTTTACTCTAGGAGGTTTTCTCTTCAATTATTATCAAGGAAGAGTCATCGATAAAATGGGCATTGACCAACTACCCAATTTTGGGCTTTAGGAGAGGGATCCTATGAATTAGCTCTAGATCAACTTTGAAACTACTAAGATGGAAACTAAAAGGAAACCTTGTTGGATAGACTAGAAAAGCCCAATTTGCATCAAATTGTCAACACTACCTATTGAATTTTGGTTGGAGAATCTTATCACTACTTTAGGGGATTATTTAGGAAGATTTTTGGAGGTGGAACACTCATTTTGGACTAACCCTTGTTGGATGGTTGCTCAAGTTTTGTGAGTTTTATATCATCAAGCGTTTGGTAAATGATTTGGAGATTATGGTGGTAGACAAGAGTTTTCCTCATATTTTTTAATATAACAAAGTCTCATTTCACTATGTACAATGTCAATTGTATGGACACATGGTTAAAGAATGCTCAAAACATTTCACTACAAATGTATGGCACATAAAGGCTAATTTACATGATGGATGGATATCTAATGGATATTTTAGAAAAGGAACACAATGATGGCAGAGGGGGCCTCAATCCCCTCTGTAAATATTCAAAAGACACACACCCTCAAATTGGCTTCACCTGCAACCAACAATTAAACCCACGGACTAACAATACATGAGAGCATGGTAGGCTCTAAAATTTATAGGGGCCACAACAAAATGAAAATGCACACAACAAGTCCCATTTTTTTTCTTTTTTAAACCACTTCTCAAAGGCACCACCATTCAAACTCATAAACACGCAAGAATTTAAGTAGCCATCCAAACACAAGACCTTGACTTAAAATTCTGGTCTCACCAACCTTCTATTAATCTTCATAAAATTTATACAATAAACATAAATGGCCTCAAATGGATCTTCACCTCAATAATCACATGGGCTTGAATACATCTCCATTCTTCATCACTAAAACTTCAAGCTTTCTAGTCGAAGTCTCAACCAGGCATTACTCTAATTTTCCCAAAAACATGTGATTGCTACAACTTTCTTTTGGTTCTTCTCAATCTTTCTCTCCTCTTCTTCTTCTTTTCTTTCTCCTTCTTCTTCTCCCTATCCTTGTCATTTTTCTTCTTTTTATCTCCTCTCATTTCCTATACCTTGTTCTTCTCTACACCCTTATTTTACCTTCATGTTACCTTCTCAATCCAATCACCTACTCTCTTCTCATTTTTCCCTCTCCTTCTACTTCTCCTCATACGCAGCCACCTTTATTAATTTTACCTCGCCCCCTTTCCTTTTGTTATGCGGTCTCTTTTAAAAATAACAAGATCCCTGATGGGTGACATCTCTCTTCCATGTCTTTAACACTTGAGTTGCCTCCAAAGCTTCTAACTTAGACTTTATATCTTTCATGCATTCAATTATCTCATTCAATGTCTCTTTCTCATGGGACCTTCTTCTATTGAAACTCCCAATCATAATTCTTCTTTTGTATGCCATCCCTCCACCTCCTCAATGTACAATTTCTTCTTAGATTTTATAGCTCTATCTAATCTCATTGTTTTAGTTGGATTCACATATATCCACTTATCAACTTCTCCAATTAACCTTTCTATAGTAGTTCTACCCAGCCTCCTTTTGCTATAACTATTATTCTCTCAACCTTCTTGTATAATTCAGTTTGCATGTAAATTTTCAAACTTGGAATGGGATTTTTCCTCTGCAACTGCCCACAACTTCAAAGTTTTCAACAGCGTCTACCCATCCAAGTTGGAGTTGTTCTTGTTCCCTTGCAACTCTACCCACAACCTTAATTGTAGAGTTTCCTTCTTCAATAGGATAAACAGATTCTACATGATACTCCTACTCTAATACCAACTTGACAACAAGGGTGCCTCAATGCCTTCTACAAATGTTCAAAATACACTCATCCTCAAACTAGCTTCACCCATAATTAGCAATTCAACCCACAAACTGAAAATACATGAGAGCACAACATGCTCTAATATTCATAGAGGCCATAGCTCAAATGAAAAGACACACAATAAAGGACAAGTCATGTCCTGTTTTTTTTTGTTTTAAATTGTTGCTCAAATGCACCACCATTCAAACTCACAAACACATAGGAATTTAAGTACCGATACAAACATAAGATTAAAATTATGGGCTCATTTGCCTTCTATTAATCTTAAGAGAATTTAAACAATACACATAATTGGCCTCAGAGGGCTCTCCTTCTCCATAATCACAAGAGATCAAAGACCTTTCAATTCTTTGTTACTAAAACTTAGAGCCTATTATTCTATGTCTCAATTAGGAATTACATTGAATTTCTCAAAATAATTGAAAGCAAATCATTTTACTTGTGGCTGCTGCAATTTTATTCTAGATCATCTCAATCTTCCTCTATTATTCTTCTTATTTTCCTTATCTGTATTCTTATCCTTTTCCTTAGCCACTTTCTATTGTGTATCTCCTCTCAATTTTATTTGCTTTGTTTTTCTTTACACCCTTATGTTATCTTCACGTTGTATTCTTGAGCCAATCACCTACTCTCTTCTCTTTCTACCCTCTTTTTATGCTTTGATCTCATCTCTTTGTTTTATATCTACCCCTTTAATTTTGTGATGTGTGGCCTCCTTTAAAACAGTAATGAGGTCCCTCACTTACGACCCCTCTATTCTTACCTTGGCTTTATCTGCTCCCGTAGACCCTCTCCTTGGATTTTGGCCTCCTTTCTCCCCTTGTGCCTTCTTGCACATCTCTTTTCTATATGCCTCCACCTGTTTATTCATGCATAATTCCCCCTTCTTCTTACATTGGTCTCCTCTCTTATACATTACCCTTATCCCATACAAGGAGACCTCCTCTTTCTTTCTTTCTTTCTTTTTCCCTCGGTGTTTTACATGTTATTATCTTTTCTTCCTCATTCCAATATACAATGCCATTTAATAATTCAAGGTTGAATTTAATGGTTCATTAAAGTGAAGGGATGGCTTCTTAAAATAGTCCAATGTATCGTCCCCACAATCAATGTAAAAAACCAGAGGCATTAAAACCATGAAAATGACCTTGAAAGTGCAATTAATCAATAGATTCCGAGTTAAATGTGGATGTGACCTCCATGCAAGTTAACACCCCAATCAAATATAGTTGTAAGATCCAAAGAGGAGAGATGGATGGTGGAGAATCCATCTCACAAAACCAACATTATTGACCTATGCGTAATGAAATTTCCACTCCATAAATTGGACCATTCACGGCATCAAGGATCAATGGTCAATATTTATTGTGTGAAGACTCTCACACAAGTCAGTGAAAAATGGAATTGCACAGGAATATATATGGTTGTTCACGTAGATTGAAATGACGACTGCAATCATGGCATGTTTCACTCATGCAAATTTATGTGACACAATGTTGAGCGTTGATTTTATGACTACTGATACGACATTTTGATGAGTTGCATACTATTTAGATGTCCTTTAAAAAAATATAAAACCCAAGGTCGGATGGGTGGATTGTTGAGTTCTTTATTGGTTTTGATTAGTTATTGGAGAATAAGTTGCTCAAAGTGATCGCGGAGATTAAAAGTTTTGGAATGGTTTAAAGTTCCCTAACGGCAATAATATTGTATTTAATATCGAAAGGGACAAACCAAAATCATTTCGTGAGTATGGGCCCATTTCCCCATGCAAATGTTTGTATAAAATTATCTCAAAGGTCATGGTTATTAGGGTCAAAAGGATTTTCTGAAATGTTATAAATCACATGAACAATTTGGGTTTTTGGCATAAAAGCAAGTTTATGAAGCAATTTGTGCAACATAAGAGGTTACACATTCTATCAAAGTTAAAAATACCCCCACATCGATCTTGAAATTAAATTTTTCAAAAGCATGTGATTAAACCAATTAGCTATACTTAAGCCTTTTGCTTATGGGATTCACTTTCTTTATAATGAGGTGGATTATGTAGTGTGTCTCTTCAACATATTTTGTTATTCTTATCAATGGCTTAGCTGCAAATTCCTTCCATCTGTCATGAAGTCTTCACCAAGGTTGTCCTTTATCTTCATTGTTATTCCTTTTGTGGTAGAGGACCTAAGCAAGGCAGTAGGGAGGGAAAAATAATTGTTATTATTATAGCGGTGGGGATATACCATTGTTGTAATCTTACCCACTTTGTGTTTGTTGATGATATCTTATTATTTATAAATGGGACATTCATAGAATCTATTAGGTTGAAGTAAATTTTATATTTGCATGGGAAAGCCACAAAAATGAAGATAATTTTCCAAAAATCAGCATATGTTTCAACCGTTTGGTGGTAAAGGTGGTTCAAATATTATTGTTGGGATTTCCATTCAAAGAGGTAAACTTCTAGGAAGGAGTTGAATATTTAAGTTTCTAAATAAAATCAAATGGTTGTGGCTAACGGTATCGAGGTTGGTTAATTAGAACACATAAATAATTGGAATATAAATGGTTTCCAATTAGTGGTTGGTTGACTATGGTTAAACATATGTTAGAGGCTATCCTATTATTTTGGCATTCACTCACATTTATTACCAAAGGTGTTTTAAAGGCCATCGGGAATATGTGTATAAATTTCTATAGTTTGCAAATTGTAAAAATTATTGCATCGCATTTGTTAAATATAAAACAGTTGCAATGCCAAAGGGATATGGGGGGTGGGGTTTAAAAAATGTGCATTTCTTTGGTTTGTCTTTAGCATTAAATAATATTTGTAAGATATCGACCGAAAGGGGTTTGTGGAGAGATGTTTTAGAACAAAAAATTATTGCTTTAGGTTCTTTTATGGATTTGATAAGAAATCCAAAATAATCCATAGGAAATGCATCCAACCAATGGAAAGCTTTAGTTGTATAATTTCCAAAAATAAGTGAGCTTCTAACATGGAACATGGGTTCTAAAGAAAAAAGTGAGAGTTGGCTCATATGCTATTATGGGTTGTGGATGGGGTTATTTTAGTTAAATGAATCCATTAATTATTTACATTATAATGTCTAACTATCTAAAATGAATTTGACCAAAAAAAGAATGTTTGTAAGTCTCCATGTCCTCAAGCAATTATATAATTAATGAGGGTTGAAGAAAAAGAGGAGACAATGCAAGCATTAGAAACAATCAAATTAAGTGAAAGAAGATGAGAGAGAGAGAAAAAAAGAGGAATGGGAAATGAAAGGATGAGGATGCGTGGTTTTTCCATTGCCCCAACCTACCTATATCTTCTTGTAATTTGAATTAGGAAGGGTCTTTTTGCAAAGGGGCAGAGGAGGCAAAGTAAAATCCTAGCTAGGTAATTTATCTAATGGTCAAGAGAGCCACAAGTTGCAATGTAGTCCCCTTCAATTGCAAAAAAAAAAAGAGCAACCATTCAAAGTCAGTTTCTTGTTTGGGTTTCGAGGGTAAAATCTATGTATTCATTGTGATTTATAGTTGTGTGAATTCCTTTTGTGCTTGAATTTTTTTTACTATTTCAATTGTGAGATAATGTGCAAGATTTCATTAAATTATATACTAATACAACATTGTAATTCGTTTATTGAATAATTGATGGAATGTAATGGTTGTTGAATCTTGAGTTTGTTTGAAACTACAACACCCTCTCTCAATTGTATGATAGTTGGTGCATTTACTCATTAGCCACAACCATCAGTTCACAAGGATGCATCGCATAAAATACTAATTTTCAATTTTATTTAGTTTTTGTTGAGGAAAGAAAAGAAAATGGCACCCATTCAACACATAAGACGAGACAACAAGGCAAAAAAGGGTTGATTGCAAAGTTTGTGAGAACTTGTGGTTTGCTTCATATTTCATATTCCATGTGATGTTTAACTAATTTAAAGTTGTACATGAATGTTTCATAACAGACACTAACATACGACAAAGAGTCGTGTGATCATTTGATTGACATTGGATTAAGTAAGGGTTGTGATTATATGTTGGGGTATCAAGGGTTAATTGAACAATTTGTAAATAACTATCCTATTTTATGTCCCTTACTTTATAAATAAAGAAACAATAAGAAACTTTAATTACATGGACATGATGCATGAAACTCATAGGAAACAAAATATGAAGTGGAACCAAGAAAGGATTTACTAACACACGACATGAGGATTGGCTTCGAAAATATGTGAGAATTTTATGGTTCACTCGTTGAACTAGTACACTTTTTCATTTATGCAATTATATACGTTATATGATATCTATAAATCTAGATATATTCATCACATTTTATTTTTATGCTTGTAGATGGAACATCAAAATATGAAATGAAATGAAATCACTCATCAAAACATTTCAAATAACTCAGGTACAATATCCCTTGAAGGTGATGAAGAGATGAAGCATGGAAGTAGCTCAAGCGACTACAATAATTCGAGCAACGAAAGATGAACAATACTTTTGAATTTTGTTACTGCTTGTATATTTTGTAATTTCTATCTATGAAAAACAAACATTTCATTCAATGTGGACATATCATATTAATTGGATGGGGATAAGTTCTCAATAATCATAACAATGTCAAAATGACATTTTGATTGTTGAGGACCTTTATTTTTCCCATATTTTGGATTCTTATTTATATATAATAAAATGGGTTACTTCTTATACAACATTCTCAAATGTCACAAAATGTTTTATTGATTAAATATATGAGTGAAATACATTGTGACAATGAACAAAAATGTAATTAGCATGCTTATCAAAACACAACAATTAAAATATAAAAGTTAATGTTTAAAAAAAATGATTTTGTGATAATTAGTTCAAATGCTAAATATACGAATGATTTAACATGGTTACAATAAACAAATATGTAATCATCTTGTATATCCAAATGTTAAAAACAAGATATAAAAATAAATATTATTATAAAAAATATTTCATTATCGAATGATTCATTGAAAATTTGTAAAAAATACAAAATATTAAAAAAAATTGCTAATCCACAATATGGCAAAAATCGCCACTAAACCATACCCAATTTTATCTGTCGATGCTCTTTCACATAGCATAAAAATTGGTGCTCTTCATGTAACTGAATGTAACTGAAGTACCAATGTTATTTTTTTCTGAACATAAGAACTAGTGTTTTTTTCAAAAAATACGCACTAGTGTTTTTTAACAAAAAAAACACTAGTTCTTGTTACAAAAAAAATCACTAGTGTTTTTAAACAAACATTTAGCCCGAGTGCATTTTACAAAAAAAAAAATTATTGTTACAAAAAAGCATTGATGACTTTTGACCAAAAAATAAGCACCAATGCTTATAAATAAACATTCAACACTGGTGCTTTAAAGTAAATTTATGCATCAGTGCTTTTGGGGGATTATATATGCACTAGGTTT
>LPNX010687220.1:86970-104177 GCA_001517045.1 Pseudotsuga menziesii
TTGGAACACCTAAACACATTCGCTATAATCCAACGGGATGTTTTCCTTGTAGCGTTTACTCAAATTTCTAAATCTCTAGTAGACCGGCCTTCTGATTCCATTGGTTGAGTGAAGGATTTGGAAGAAGTTAGAATACAACATTATCATGGAGGTCATGAAGCTGCAGTGGTAGCCCAACCGGTACTTGGATTGTAGGAGAATGCACGAGAATGATGAAGAAGATGTGATGGAATCCCATATTAGGCTCTAAGAAGGACAATCATGATAAGTTTGATAAGGGCAAGTGCTCCTACTGTAGGAAAGGAAATCATACAAAGAAAGGTTTTATAAAGAAAAACATATATCAAATGTCAAGACTCCTTGAACAACATAATATTGCCCTCCGTAAAGGCGCAAGGAAGGTTGATTATGGATACAAGACTAAATATCATGAGAGATGACATGCACTGAAGGCTGGATTTTCAAAATCTCAAGCCTTCCTCATTGATTCAGGAGCCTCCAACCACATGGTTGCCTACAAAGAATCATTCTCTTGATTAAATCTTACTGATGGTCCAAATATTCACATGGGAGATGACACTGATATCTAAGCTTAAAGGAAGGGTACAATAAATTGGAACATGGATTCAAAAGTGTCTTATATGTGCCCTCCTTAGAAGCAAATATGTTGTTTGTATATCAGATGACTCATACACGCTGACCAAAGTGAGTTGTATTTAAACCTGACTCAGTGGAGATCTCAGATAACTCTACTGAGAAGCTGATAGTGAAAGGTATTGCAAACCATGCCTCCAAGGCATATGAGTTCTCACATTTTTTTCCATACTCAAATCTAGTGTAATCTCTGCAACCATTTAAAAAGAAAGGTAAATTCATTCTACCTAAACCATTTTCATATGATGATGTCTCTACTTATGTCTCAGATTTAAAGTTCGAAGATGAGGATCAAGAAGATAAAGGTCTTGATATTGAGAATGAAGCTCAAGTAGATCCAGATCAAGATCCAACTCTTGCTCCCAATCCAAGGACTAAATGGGCCCCAAAATTCATTGAGGCTGCTCAAAACATGGATGGAGATTCATCTAACAAAATGAGAACCATGTCTCAGTTTCAAGATGAGAGCCTTGTGCTATGTCATGCAAATTCACTTCTCCCATAGAGGTGCTATAAACTCCCAGAGAGATATTACATAATGGAGAGGTTTGATCAACAGTTCTGCAAAGTGGCTTGCTATGATTCACCAAAAAAAACAGTCATTAATAAGGAATATGAGTCACCGAAGAACAATGAGACAATGGATCATGTCTCTCTTCCTTGAGAAAGAAGACACAAAATTAACTTTCTACATGGTAAATTGGAAGAAGAAATATACATGGAAAAGCCTAAATGGTACACTGATGATTCTCTCTTGACATGCAAGTTGAGGAATCCATTGTATGGGCTCAAAAAATCCCCCAGGGCATGGCATCGCAAGTTGAACTCTTCCATATAGTCATAGAGGTTCGAAAGATGCAACTTTGGTTGCAAAAACAACGACATTTCTTCTCCTATCTGGCATCAAATTAGAAGAAGGTGGAGAGGTTCACATGCACTATTCCAGGGAACTAGTCCACACGAGGACCATCACACTACATTACTGCTCTACATAGGTGCAGACTACAAAAAATCACATAATATGTAAAGATGTGTCCTTTAGAATGAAGTGATTGAAAACCTTTGAATACTTAAACATCATACCCTTGGGGTCATATGATGTATTGAATGGCATGGATTGGTTGGATGCACACCATGCCATACTAGATTGTTATAATAAAACTTATACTTGTTTGGATGAAGAAGGAAACCAAGTGAAAGCTGAAGATATAATTAGACCCATATCCCTAAGCCAGGTCTCGGTTCTACAATTGAATAAATGTCTTAGAAAAGGGTGCCAATTATATGAAATTCATGTGGGAGAGTCAAAAGAAGGAAAAGATTTAGAACTGTAGGATATCCAAACCTACAAGATTTTGCAGATACATTTCAATAACTGCCAAGAATTCCTCCTAAGGGGGACATTGATTTTTCTATAGACTTTGTTCTATGAACAATACCTTCATCTAAAGCACCTTATAGAATGAGTACTCCATATTTAAAGGAATTACATATGCAGTTAGAAGAGGTACTAAAGAAAGGTTACATAAGACCCAGTGTTTCTCCTTGGGGAGCCCCTGTGTTATTTGTGAAGAAGGATGGAACTCTAAGACTTTGCATAGATTATAGGCAGTTGAACAAAGCAACGGTTAAAAACAAGTACCCCTTACCAAGAATTGATGACTTGTTTTATTAGTTGAGAGGATCCAAGGTGTTTTCAAAGATATGAGGTTGGGATACCACCAAATTAGAATTAAGAATGAAGATATCAGTAAAACAACATTCAAAACAAGGTATGGACATTATGAGTTCACAATGGTACCTTTTGGTTTAACAAATGCACCAACAATATTCGTGTGTTTAATGAATGGAGTCTTAAATAATACTTAGATAAATTTGTGATTCTATTCTTGGATGACATCATTGTCTATTCCAAGACAAAAGAAGAACATGAAGAACATCTAAGGTTAGTAATGCAAGTGCTTAGAGAACATCAATTGTATGCCAAATTAAGCAAGTGCTCTTTATATTAAGGAAGAATCCACTACCTAGGGCATATCATATGTGAAGAAGGTGTTTCAATAGATCCTAAAAATATAAGAGCCATTATGGAATGGCCAACACCTAAGAATGTATCAAAATTAAGATCTTTCATGGGATTAGTTGGGTACTACCAAAGGTTCATCGAATGATTCTCGAAGTTAGCTCATCCTATCACATCTTTGCATAAGAAGGGTGTAAAGTTTCACTAGACTTCTAAGTGTGAAGATAGTTTTCAAAGGCTCAAGGAAATGCTTACTAGTGCAAATGTTCGAAATATTTCATTTCCTTAAGGAAACTTTGTTGTGTGCACTGATGATTGTAAACAATGCATTGGTGGAGTATTGATGCATGATGGACATGTGATCAGTTATGAATCTAGAAAGTTGAAGGAACATGAGAATAACTATGCCACCCATGACTTAGAGCTTGCAACTATCATCCATGCTTTGAAGATGTGGAGACATTATCTAATGGGTAAAAAGTTTGAGTTGAGAACTGATCATGACGGGTAAAAATACTTGTTTGAGCAACCTAATTTGAATGCAAGATAGAGGAGGTGGATGGAGTTATTATGTGAATATGAATTTGACATCAATCATATCAAAGGTAAGGAAAATAAAGTACTCGGTGCGCTTAGTAGGAAGATACATGTGATGCAAGTAGCAACTATCAACACTAGCACATCAGATTTAAAGGATAAGATCATTGAATCTAGTGTTACAGATGAACTTTATCAACAGGTAAAAGAAGGGTTGCAACAATAGAAAATTCCACATAAGTTTGATAAGTGTATGTTTGAAGAAAATGGGATCTTCATGCATAGAGATAGAGTTTATGTGCCTAATGCTGGAGGTACAAGGGATATGGTTCTAAACGAAATGCATGTTTTTCCTTATGTTGGACATTCAGGTTATCATAAACAATAGCAACAATAAGAAAACAATAACACTAGCCAGGGATGAAGAATGACTTTGCAAAATATATAATTAGGTGCTTGGAATGTCAAAAACTTAAAGTTGAGTATCGACATCCAGTAGGATTGTTCCAGCCTTAACCAATACCATAATGGAAATGGGACGTAGTGACGATGGATTTCATCACCAAGTTACCTAAGACGAGATTTCAAAATGATGCTATCATGGTTGTGGCATATAAGTTGACTAAGGAAACACACTTCATTCCGGTAAAGACAACTCACAAGGAAACTCACATTGCAGATATTTACATGAAAGAAATAGCCAGATTGCATGGTATTCTGAAATCTATAGTATTGAGAGAGTTTCGAAATTTACTTCTAAATTTTGGAAAGGATTGTTCAAGGGGTTTTGTACAAGTCTAAACATCAGTACAACATAACACCCTCAGGCAGATGGACAAACAAAAAGAGTTAACCAAGTGATTGAAGATATGTCAAGGATGTAAGTGATGTATCAACCATCTAAGTGGGAAGAATATTTATAATTGGTGGAATTTGCTTATAACAATGGATATCATTCATGTTTGAATATGAGTCCTTTCGAGGCCATGTATGGAAGGAAGTGCAATATTCCTATCAGTTGGGATAACCCAACAGACAAAGTCATTGTTGGACCATAATTATTAAAGGATATGGAGCATCATATGGTTAAGATAAAGCAGAATCCAAAGGTATCTCAAGAAAAGAAAAAAATCTATGCAGATCAGAACAAGACCGCTAGACAGTTTCAAGTTGGAGGGTTTAGGGTTTTTGAAAGTTAGACCCAAGAAGAGCTCCTTAAACTTGGGAAATTGCTCCAAGCTAGCTGCCAGATACTATGGACCTTTTGAGGTCTTAGCTAAGATAAGACTTGTTTCTTATGAGATGTCTCTACCAGCTTGCATTCGAGTACATAATGCATTTCATGTGTCTTTATTGAAAAAGTATATACCTAATGCTAACAATGTAACTGATTGCAATGTGATCTAAATGGAAGCAGAAGGGGATTTTTCGGTACAACGTGTTGTCATTTTAGGCAGTAAGGTCAAGCTGCTCCAGAATCGATAAATTAGGCAGGTAAAGGTCCAATGGACCCATTATAGTCCTAAGGGTGCGACTTGGGAGCTAGAGGATGCCATGAGGGAATCATACCCTCATCTATTTTAAAAATTTGTGGCATGTATGTAATATGCATTGAGGACGATGCATTGTTTAAGGGGGAGGGGGATGTAATACCCGAGTTGTTAAGCCCCAAACTTGTGATATTTCATGTGACTTATGTTCTTTTGCATTATGGACTTATGATATTTTATATGGATGTGGACTTATGTTCGTTTTCATGGTTAATGTGATTAAGGACTTATGATCATTGTTTGATAATGTTGCTTTGGACTTTGGAATTATTATTAATATTAATGTTATTAATGAAATCATTGCTATCTTTGAATGTTGTTACTATTGATTAAATAAACAACTGGCTCAGCAAGGGCAACTAAAAGAGTATGGGGGACCATGGATTCCACAAAGTGAGGGGTAATGAGGACATCCCTAGCACCTTATAACTTGTTGTTGGCTTAATCTTGTCTATCCTAGTTCATATTTACACCTTGGGGACATTAATAATGTTGGTCACCCAAACCTTGTACAACGAACTCTATTCTTGATATTTATGGTGTATGGAGTTAATAGTGCATATTTTGAACACATTAGTGGGCCCCTCTTGCCTAGGGGACCCTCCTTGGGAAGAGATTCCCTCACATTTATGTGTTTTTTGTCATTTATGAACTGTTTTCATGGTTTTTAGGGGTTGTAAGCTATTTTCTAGCTTCCACCCTTACACTATGCATTGATGATCCTATTTTTGTGCATCCATGATATTTATGACCCTATTGGATGTCTTCTCTCACCTATTTCTCCCTCCTTGATGTTTTGTAACTCCCCCTTATGCATTAGTGTCCCTCCATGTGCTCTTTATGGATCCACTCCTTGGTTTTTGGTAACTCCTCCCCATGGTGCTAATTTAGGAAAGGGAATATCCTAACTAGTCCACCACTCCACTAATTCAAGTTAAGTCTCCATGATTAATCTTAAATCTTACCTCTCTCTAATTTAATTTAATCCCCTTGGGTTAGAGTTGGCCTCCTTGTACTATAAATTGATATGCCCTCTCCTTGTTGAAGTTAATATTGATCTTTGGACCATGTGACTTGTGTTATCTAACCATGTTGGGAATGTTGGTAGTATTGGGAGTATATTGAGACGTAGAGTTAGTTTAGTTGTCTTCTTTTGCTTCCATTCTATGACTCTAGTAGTCCAGGTTCTCACACAAGAAGCCAGGAAATGGGAATGGAGAGCTAGGTCATGTCCCATAAGTAGTGGAGACTGACATGTCCTTTTGTTTAGCTATGGTTGTGGTGTGGTTGTAGGTGACAACCTACATAAGTTTCTTGATTTGTGATTTTATTGCTTTTCAGCCTCACAAAAAGCGCACACGTAACAAAACCAAAAATTAACTTAGTTTGCAAAAAAACTTATAACAACAGTACTCCTTTTTTTCTAATATATGTGGTTCCGAAGTTAATACAAATTTTAATGCATGAATGGGTTTAGGACCTTATTCTTACTAAGGATGTTGAATAATATTCCTTAATCACATTTGTTACAATTTTGACCATTGGTAATTAAATAATTAATTAAGTGTCGCAACTTTAGTTATAATTCAATCTCTAGAGTTAAAAGTTTTAATCATTTAAGTGAGTGGTTAGTTAGACTAACCGTAACTTATTTGTATCTTTTGAGCTTAAACTTAAATTAGTCTTAATTTTAGCACCTCTGGCCTTGTTTAAGGGCCAGGAACACTACATTTGTCACTTTAATGGTCCATAATCATCATCAAAATTCATACAATGTGCATGAAGCCAAAAAAAACTTTCAAATAGTTTAATTTCTTGACATTTAATAACAGACTCGTCTTACACTTGCACTGGAGTAATACAACAATCAACAGATAATAACATAAACTCTGGCCTTGTTTAAGGGCCAGGAACACTACATTTGTCACTTTAATGGTCCATAATCATCATCAAAATTCATACAATGTGCATGAAGCCAAAAAAAACTTTCAAATAGTTTAATTTCTTGACATTTAATAATAGACTCGTCTTACACTTGCACTGGAGTAATACAACAATCAACAGATAATAACATAAATTATGGAAATTAACGCTACGACTTCACGTGATGATTGAAACTAATCCTTATCTTATGACTCCCAATTTCTACACAATATAGAATTTCTCAATATCTAAACCCACCAAACCCACCACACATAAACAGAGGGGTGAAAGGGTTTTATCCTTCCACAAAAGAACCAACAAAGAGACCTCATGCCCTTTTTGGAGATAAAAGAGACCACTCATCGTGGCATAGAGGAGAGCCCACACAACAAATCAACATCGTAGCACTTCAATGGACACCAAGAGGTAGTAGTCAACATTCATAGTAGTAGTCACAACAAGTATGTGCTTCTCCAAGTCGCAACACGCAAGTATAATGATTGAATTCCAATTGTTTAGAGATGATCACACTACTAGAGAGAGATGTAGAATATCTCCATGTTTCATTTACTCCATTGCATTAATAACTCATACACCCACAACACTCCAATGCAAAAATTGACACGAAATTAGGGTTTACGTGGAGCAATAAAAGAGATACCAGAAGAATACTTCAACGCAACAACAATCTTCAACAAGGAAATGCATAACTTGTCCTTTGATATTGTCAAAAGTAAATCTAACTTGTTATGAAAGGAATGTTAGAGAGTGCAAGAGCCTATGCTCGCTTTGAGTTATAAAGAGGGTTGGAATATTCACACATAGCATAAAACAATATAGTCACAAAAATTAGGGTTCTCATTCAAACTGGCAGTGGACAAATATTATGTAGAGGTATGGTTGAACAGTCACCTAGAGGTATCGGAAGACACATAGTTGTAGAAATACCAAGCTAGTATGGAAACTGGTGCAAAATCAGGTGCATAAATATAGTGTACAGTTCTTAACACTTTCAGCTCTCACACAAATGGAGTTCTCATAGGCCTAAGAAGAAGGCATGCTCTGATACCACTATTAGGTTGCCCACTTGGAAAAATAGGAAAATTAGCTTAACACACAACCAAATACACAATAACAAAGACATAATGGATTAGCCTGAATGCATAATATTTTCTCATTAGCCAATGTAAATATAAATACAATGGGAAAGGACCCATGGGTTCCAAATTCCCAAGGTGTCTCTTGGACTCTTTCACAACTATTCGTATTCTCTAACCCTTAAAAAATTAGATTCCCAACAGTTGCACCTGCAACTATCCTCCCCATTATCTCTTGGGGGTGATGGGGTCCCATCCCTTGACATTTTTTTCTTTTTCACTTTGCCTTAGATCAATTTTTTTTTCCTTACAAGTTCAACACTATCAGTCAAGGCTTGATCCATGTATTAGTGGTGAGAAGAAGATCTCCCATTTTAGAGAAGTTAGACATTATTTGCCCCCTTCTTATAATAAATTTGGCTAAGTATGAAAGATGTTTCAATGAAAAAGTGAGTTTTACATCGACACATTGTGGCAAGTAACTCAGTTTCTCACCAAAATGTGCAATGAAATTTTTGAGAGGCCGTTGATCACTTTGGCAAAAGTTGTGTGACAAAATCCTTTGAAATTGGCCAACCATTTTTATGGAAATTTGAGTTTTTCCTTCGACCACCTTGGCTAACCTTTGCGAGAAAAAAAAACATGGGTTTTCACCAACTGCTTCAACAAACCTATGCAATGGTATACGAGAAAATAGATGACCATTGCAGCAATATTATGGGAATTATGTCGCTCAACTTGTTAGACAATCTGCAGTATGAAAGAAGAAAATTTGATTAACAGTTATGATAGATATATTCGGTAGAAAACTCAATAAATTGTTGGGCCATTGTGGTGAGAAAGTCACATTCTTACCAAAATGGGCTGCCCAAAAGACTAGTAGGGCCAAGAATCGATAAGAAATCAACGATACAAGCAAAAAAAATGGAAGTTGCTTGATAAAAAAGTCAAAAATATTTCCAACAGTCTACGCAAGAAATTGAAGTTTCTCATCGATAGGTTTTGGTTGGGAAATTTGAAATCCCACCGATGTGCTAAAAAGGTGATTGATGGAGCTCATCTTATAAAAAGAAAACCCCTCCACTAAGGTATTCATTTGTTCGTTGTGCGTCAAGATCATACCACTTGGTGCAGAGCAAGCTAACCAATACAACAAAGGATGAAGCATGGGAAAATCTTAGCGGTTCCATCCTTGAACGGACCACTATTATAGGTGAGTACATGTTGTCATTTTCCTTTAGTATTCGGTAGGCCTGTCGGATGAATATAATATAGTTTTCCATTCCTTATCGTTGATGATGGGATGATGATAAGAGAAACTCCACAACTATTTTAGGGTTGGAAGTTTTAAAGTCATGAGCAATTGTTGAATCCCTTTTAGGCAAATCCCTTAGGCATGCCCGATACCTTTTGACCTACAAGATACACTACAAAACCTACGAGGCTCTTTAATTTTTTGTTTACACCAAATGGTATTAGGGGGGTATCAACAAGGTAAGAGAAAGGCCTATGTATATTTCCTCTCAAAATATAGAAATTACACCGCCCTTTAGTTTAAACACTTAAGCCCCATTGCCACTGCTAGGTAAGCATTTGACAAACATTGAAAAACCATATGCCAAGGGAATAAAACAAATAAACAAGACATAACCACACTCTATCAAAGATTTATTTATGTTAAGCTAACCCACATATTTTGCAATAAATTTACCATGGCCATGTTAAGCTAGGTGTGCATCATGAAGAAATTTGTAAATCAATAATTGCTTAAATCCACTAATGTATTTTACCATAAGCATTGAATTTTAAATTAAAACCATGAATATCATTTCAGATTTGTAACAACTCTGAACATATCGACACTGTTGACAAAATCAAATTCCAGCCAAGGTTTTGCTTATGATAATCATGACTGAGAGTGTTAACAAAGACTTAAATCTTGGTGCTTGTTTGTTTTCCTCTGTAAGTACTATAATTTGTCCCTCATGGAACATGATACTAGGTTCAATGTCTCATACGGTAATTCCATGTCACACCGAAAAACCATCCAGTAGTCCAGAGTTATCTAAGAAGTGTCCTCCATTGACCAAATGGCAGAGGAAATGAGTACCCCATCTCTCACGCTTTAGTATGATGCTACCAAGAGCACCTCAGGGCTAGAGCTTGAATAGCATTTTTGATGTATTTTTAACTTCGGAATGTATTCACTTGTATATCTTATATTGTACCCCGATGTTCCTATCGGGAGAATCATTTGTATTTCATTGTACCCCGATGTTCCTATCGGGAGAGTCATTAATATAACAAAGTCATGTAAATTCAATGAGGTTAACCCTCCTTGTTGATCAGGGGGGTAAAGTCCCCACAGTTGTGGGGCACTAGGGTTATTAGACTCTCCTAGAGAAGTCAACCTTGGTAAGTAATTGTTAAGTCAGGCCGACTTGTTGGAGTGGAAATAAAGTGAACAGAAGAATATAAATAGAAGTGAGGCTTTCCTCATTTATACACACACACACACTCACTCAACTGGGGTGCATGAGTGAGAGAGGAGAAGCTCTCTCAAGTGAGAGAGAGAACAAGCTATTGGAGATCATCTTTCTGTCTTTGGGTTTTACTGCTGCCATTGGTGCTCATTCTATCTCTAAGGAAGTTGCAGGGTTTTCTCCTTTATAGTTTCCCCGAGGAAAATTCTTTGTGTCTCTTGTCTCTTGTGATTATTGTTGTGCATGTTATTCTCTCGGATAAGATCCTAAGATCATATTGCTTAAATGATAAAAAGCTAACATGGTATCATAGCTAACCTGAGAAGAAGACATTGTGCAACTGCGGAAGCTAAGGCTTCTTACCTTTTGGGTCTCTCTCCATAATCCATCAGCAAATGAAGGCTAGGCTAGCTCTCAATTGAAGGGCGCATCTTTCTGCCGAAGTAGAATTTGATTCCGGGCATTTTCAGTTTTTGCTGTGGGAAATTAGGGCGTTTTACAGAAGAGGAATTTTTGAGTGAGCCCGACATAGGATTTATCTCCTCATCAAAATCAAAGTTTAGAGACCTAGTTCGATATTTTTAGTCGGGTGAAACTCCAGGAAAGTCAAACCCTATTTTGACCCCAGGCCTGAAAAACCCTAAAATACTAAAACAGGTAGTTTCGGTACATTCACTATATCTCGGGATTGAAGAAGTCTCAGGGGCCGAAACTTTCATAGGCCGAAGATAAAATCCTGATGTACCATGTGTAAATATTTCAGCCTCAGATTCGCTATATTCTGGGAGATATGTTTCCTCCAAATCAGGGTTCCAGTCTCTTCCAGGACTCATCCCTAAACAGGACACCTAGGGAGAATTGCAATATCTCAGGCTGCAATGATCCAAATGTAATTTCATAACATGTTCCAGATAGGGAACAAACTTTACTTTATGTGGTAAAATTTTTAGACATCGAAGGTGAAACAGTGACATGTGGCAGTCCGTACAACTTCGCTATGTTGAACAATCCTGAAATAAGTCACCTTGGGAAAACGCTCATGAGTCCCAGTTGGTGAAACCAATTCTGGTAAAACCTATGGTGTTGGAAATAGGACAGAAGAGGTTGCCTCAGTATGAATTGCAAACACAGATGACCAGTAATTTCAGAGATACCGTAGAAATAGTATCATGCATTTCTGCAAAAGAAATTGGTAAACTAGGGCTTCCTGTTTCGAGAGCTTCTCTCCACTGTTTTCAGAAAAGGAGTACATTGGACAGCTCGCCTTGAATAGGCCCATCTTTCTATCTAATCAGAAGTTTGAAATTCCAAGTTTTGAAAATTAGGGTTTCTTTGACAAACCCTAGGTCAGCTAGATCATGAACCAGGACCGACACCTCAAATCGGTAAGGTCTAATCTTTTGATATTTACATTTGAGGTTCTCATTTCAAAATGGCCTATCACACTAGCTTCATGACAAGCTTGGTGAAGCTGAAAACTTCCAAGCATGGAAGTATAGGATTTCATTAGTTCTTGAAGAAAATGAATTGGACACTTACATAAGTGGAGAGGTTCCAATTCCAGAGGGAGACGAGGTTAAATCCTTACACAAGAAGAACTTGGTCAAGGCCAAGAATATCATTGTTGATTCAATCAAGGATCACCTTA
Organism: Pseudotsuga menziesii; assembly: GCA_001517045.1. NCBI lineage: Eukaryota > Viridiplantae > Streptophyta > Pinopsida > Pinales > Pinaceae > Pseudotsuga > Pseudotsuga menziesii. The sequence goes on from LPNX010687220.1 coordinate 98,886, forward strand.
TACCACATGTGCCTTCCCTAAAGACACCTAAAGAGATGTTTGATTCATTGACCAAGCTATTTGAAGGGAAGAACATAAATCAAAATATGACTTTGAGAAACCAGTTGAAGAATGTGAAGATATAGAATGCAGAGACCATACAGTCATGCTTTACAAGGGTCTCTCAAATCAAAGAACAACTTGAAGCAGTAGAAGAAGAAGTGGAGAATGCAGAAGTTGTGATAACCACCTTGAATGGTCTCCCAGGATCATGGGATTCATTCGAGGAATGTATGCCAGAAGGAAGTGCTTACTTTCAATAGACTCTGGGAAGAGTGCACACAAAACTAAGCTCGGCTCATAATAAGAGAAAGAGAATATGGGAGCAACTGAAGATCAAGCTCTCACGATCCAAAGAAGATCCCTCAAGCAATGAGGAATACAGAGGACTCAACTCTTGAAGAACCTCTTATCCATCTTAGCATTTGGATAAGAAATGATGATGTCATGAATGAAGAAGATGATGAAGCGAAAGGCTCAAGAAGGAGTCTACCCACGAAACAAATAAAGATAAGTATTCATTTGTCATTTCATGATATTATTTTATGCATTTGTTTATATTGAATTGATGTGTTATATGTTTGCATTGATGACAATGTACTACTAATATGCACGTGATGGGTAAGTATCCCATGGTGCTATACAACTCCCCATTGCTACCTATCTAGAATGAAAGCTCTTTGCTTACATATTGGATTAGTGCACAATCTCAATGTTGTCCTGGTAGAGATGGAAGGCATCTAAAAAGTTTCTGTAAGATATGGATGAATGTTGTATTGGCTAAAATAGTTGCATGATCATATCTTTATGCATAATAATTCACCATTATGAATATGTCGTATGAAATGTTTCTAACCATACAACTAATGCATTTGAATTGTAGGAAAGATCGTGTACAATTGCCTACAAGAAAAGAAGGATGAGACTTGTTCTGAAGAACAAGTGACGACAGTTCGAGAAATAATCAAAGAATGAAGAATAATATGACGAATGCAGTTATGTGACACTGTTGGGCGACATCATTGATACAAATCCTTCCAGCTATGAAGAAGTAGCCAATAAGAAAGGGAAGGAGAGTACCAGTTCAAGAAGAATGATGTCTAGGATACAGTATCGATAACTGAAGGGAAGTTCGTAGTTCCATCATGTAGTAGATGGAAACATCATGGGATACAAGGAAATGTTCATAGCATGAGGCTTCTCATGGAAAGAAGGCATAGACTACGAAGAGACATTTGTAGCCATTGGAAGTTAAGACACATGACAGGCAGACTCATGTGTGTAAATTAAAGAAGGCCTTATACGAGCTTAGAAGACACCCATGGGATAACACATACACGAGGAGCTTGAAGATCACCTAGAATGATGAAGATCTAAACCTTTGCTACAAGGTTGAAGATGAAATACTATAGAGGATGACAAGCTCAGACATGGGTGTGAGAAGAACATCTTCAAGATAGAGGATCTTGGTATCCAGTGACCCTAGATGGATACATAGAATAATAGTAGTAGAGGAATCTACTTGTCACTCCAATAAAGAATGTTTCAACACATAGAGTATGAAAGGCAGAGGGAGAATGATGCTCCACTTCAGAGGGAGTGACCGCAGAAGATCCTGAGGTTCGACATGGTACGACAGGATGGACAACTTACTGATGGCTCTAGGTTTTACTGAGAGTAAAGCGGACTCCAACCTTTGCTTCAAGATTGAAGGCAGAAGACCAGTGATGCTCTTGTTATATGTCGATGACTTGTTCCTGACAAAAAAGAGGAACTCATTAAAGTTGGAAGAAGAGGATTCTTGCTAGGCATGGAGGTGTGGCAAAATGCAGATGGAATCTCCCTTGGACAAGGGAAGTATGCAGTGGAGATCCTGAAGAAGTTCAGGATGATGGACTGCAATGCCATGAATACACCTATGTTATCGAACCTAAAGCTATTGAGTGATGCTTCATCAAAGACGGTTGATGCCACGATGTATCGTTAAATGAGTTGTTCCTTAATGCACCTGACGAATACGAGACCAGATATTTGCTTTGTTGTGAACACATTGAGCCAGTTCTGGACATAAATGAACACTCTAAAACTAGATAGGTTTGAATAATTGGGACTGTGAAAAGACACTTCATTTCCATATCCATGACTGGTTCTATGCTTGTTGTGGTCGATTTCTTCCCAAGGTATGATGATGGGCTTATGAAGTGCAAGTGGAACCTATGTATGACAAGCTTCATCTTCATTTTCTTTAGGAGTGGCATCATTGATTTGAATATGTTTAGGATACTGATTCTTTTTTAACAACATGTTCAAAATGTTGATTCTTATGTTGTATCTCCTCATGTTGGAGTTGTGATTCAAGATGAAGAAATTTAACCATCTTTTGTGAATCTTGTAGACAAGTTAAAGCATACTAAGTGTTTTCTTGTCGATGGAGACTATGTTGTTAACAATGGTGAGTATTAGAGTGTTTAGTAAATCTAATAATTTTCCAGATCCATTTAAGGACTAAGAAAAGAAATAAAGGGTTTCTTGCAGCTCCACCATTTCACAACAATCTATACAACAAAATTCCAACTCAAAAAATGAAGGGTGTCAACTTCTACCGAGAATGCACATGTTTACAAACTCACCTCAAGTTACTTTCTATTTAATACTTACAAGAGAACTATTGCAAGAACCGGAAATACAAGAAAACTTACAAAACATTGATTGTTTCCAAGTTACAGTTTAACATTGATGTTGTATTTGAAATGATCTTTCAATTTGAATGATGCTCTAAGTCTTTTGATGTGGTCCCAAGGGCACACAAAAAACTTCCCAACACTGTCGACTAGTTTCTCCTCACAATGCATCTTATTTTCTCACAATCTTTTCATTACAATATCTGCAAATAATAATCTTTGCAATGCAATAAACTAGGAAACAACCTACAATCTCTTCTACAAGGACAAATGTGTGATTGGAAACAAGGTGATAATTGCTAACTTTGAAGCCCAATCAACATATGAACTGCATTGGAATCATATTTCCACCTTACTTGAATTCATATACAATCATATCTATAGAGATTTTGGAGGCATATGAGGTGACATTGGAAGAAGAATACTATGAATGTTGCAAAAATTTTGCATACAAGATCTCTCTTGTTGAGGAATGTGGAGCTTCAGAAGGAGTGCTTGAGGAACTTCATAAGAAGGTGACCAAAATACTCGACAAGTTAACTTTTAAGGAACAACTTGCTTCTTTTTTGCTAATGCTTAGTCATTTTAAAGAAGTTAAGTTAACATATCAGTCCTGACTTACATCAAAGTCTGAATATTATAGATATTAAGATTGTTTCAAAGTGTCTTGCTCTATCATTAGAGAATGGAAAGCATTCACCTAACCATGTTAAAAGTCACGTCTTTTTACATGTCTCTTAAAGACAAATATTGGTGGTCTACATACCTCTTTACATTTTAGAGAACGAATACTTTATTCTTCAAACTATATACAGACAAAATAGTAGCATGAATCGCAATGAAATTGAAGCTTCCTAGTACAATATTCACACAAAAGTCTCTCCAATAACCCCAAAGAAAGAAAAATTTATAACAATATCAAGAAGGCAATAAACTAGTTTTGCAGGACAATACCCACCTGCATTTACATATGAACAATCCCATTTTTATAGAATCATTGTCAAATTTAATCATCTAGGAATATATGTGATCTCGTGATAGTATTCTTGTGTTCTTATCATGTCATCATCATGCTTCAATACCAAAGACTCGATCTTTGTGTAACAGGATTAATGAATTTTTGCAAAGTGTTTTAGCTAAAACCACTAAGGAAATTTTTCCATGATAAGGTGAGTGAATTGCTGGCACTTGGAGTGAGTGAATCATTGGGCCGCTAAGGAACCATTTGTAGTTGAGGTGAGTTTCCATGCAGACTCTAAGGATTATAACACATATATTTTACTCATAAAGTTGAGGAACAACTACATGAGGATGGATTGCACTAGGTCATGCTCGCTCAAACACAAATATATATCAATTGTTACAAATCTTAATAACTAAAACAAAAACCCTAACGTGTGAACCACAAAACCCTAGGTCATGGATAGAAGGAAACTAGTTGCTCGAAGACGGGTGAGAAGGCGATTGTTAGAGAGGAATATGAGTATTACTGCATGAGGAATATGAGGGTAAGTGCATGATATTAATTTTACACAATCAACCAGAATCGAGCCTTTGTTGATGCACCCAAGAGAGTGAGTTAGTGGGGAGACTAAGTAACCATTGTGTGAGACTAAGGAGAAAAAAATTAGGTTTTACAAGTTGCAAGTTTGGAAAAACAATATGCATAGGAGAAAACCTGAACATAAGAGTATGTCAAGAAGGGCAAACTAGGGGAGGTAGAGATGCACATAGAATATGCCAGGGAGTACAAAAAGGCAGAGAGTAATTTAGAGGATAGAATGTAGGTTTGGAAAGGAATTTTGTAGGTTGAGGACAAAACCTAGGCACTCTGCTACCACTGTTGGGATGCCCAATTGGGAAGATAATCAAATACTAAACAAAGACATTCAAAGAGACAAATATCTAAGCTGGAAAGCTCATTAATTTTCCATTGAGAATGTAAAATTAAAATGTAAGGTGATGCTTGGCTTTCATCTTCCAAGACATCCCTTGGACTCCTCTTGACTATTCATCTTCCATATTAGGTTACAACATAAACAAAAGAAACAAATAAATGACACTAACTACCTAATTGAACACAAAAACAATTGCTTTTTCTTTTTTCATAGTTTCTTGATTTAGAGAAATCCAAAATCTCTTATTTTAGAAGTTGGTCAAAGACTCCATGATCAATCAACATACTTGAATGACCATTGTAACCATGCAACCAAGTGATCAATCATGCAAAAAAGATCAACATAGGCAACCCTCTAGTGCAACCAATAATAAAGCCTCGGAATATGGAAATATGCATTCATGTGCTTACTAATCAAGCAACTAAGGAGTTTTATCAGGTGAAACTTGAAACATTTCCCCCTAACAATGATAAAATAGAAAGTAGAAAAGCAAAAACTCTTCTTCCTCAAGAAAGTGACCTCCATTGTATTCAAATCAAAATCGGATAATGGGAAATATTGATATCCAATTATTGATTCATCAAGGGAACTCTCTGAAGAAAAAAATATACATCCATAGTCATGGGAAAATTATTAGGAAGATCATATTTTGGTTAAACTAGAAGTTGCTCCCA
>LPNX010687220.1:110361-140802 GCA_001517045.1 Pseudotsuga menziesii
CCGAGTTAATTAAGAATCATGTCCTCGTGCTTAAGTGCCATACCCTCATCTCAATTGCCACCATGATTCCTCATCTTTAGTGTGCTAATCTATTCTTGGACCAATGATTTTCAACGATCATTGCTTCTACCTATCTTTCTACTTGCCAAGGTAGTCTTCAGAACATCTTCTTTATACTAGATTTGTCAATCGCTCTTGCAACATCAACCTAAGTCACCATTATTGGAGTCATCTACACTTATTTTCCTTTCTAGAGTCTTCACTCACTCAATGAAATTCACCAGTGTTTTCTTGTAGTCTTCACTCTTATGCAATCTTTGTCATATTGTTCATATTTCTCCCACCTTCCTAATATTCATTATGTTTGCAACATTCTCCTCTTTCAACATGTCATTTTGCAAGGTATTGTCTTCCTTGTCCCATAGTTGTTACCATTTATGATACTACTTATGTGAGAGATCATGGCAATCCCAAAACTCGTACCAACTCAATTGATGACGAACAAACTCCCATATCAACACCGCTTCCTTGCAACACACCTTCAAAACCTTCAAGGAATCAATATTTCTCTTGGAGTACTAACCAAAGGTATTTAAAACAAATTTTCAACCATGAGACTTGATGATTATTACTCTTTAAAAAACATAACTTGCATTGAAAGTTTAATTCAATAACAGAATTACCCATACATGTAATAAAACATATCTTCACTTTCATTTAATTCTCAACACATTCATAAGTGGACATACAAACACATGCAAATTCACAAGAATATGGAGATCATATTCCCCTATTTCATTAATATATGGATACGATTACAAATTACATACATTGAGCACTCATCCCTTAAAATCAACCACTTAAATTTTATTTAGTATACTATCTTCCAATATTCTAATCTAATTGTGGGCAATTCTCTAGTTTCGAGGCTGTTAACCTCTAACTCTTTGTGCCTTCTATTATTTAAATTTGCTTATCTGTAACAATTTTGCATGGCTATTTGCTTCCCTAATTCTTTCCTCTTGTTTTTTTGCTACTTAAAATCGTCCACCTTCTCCTCATGAAACTCCATATTTTCCCCTATCTTGATGGTCATTCCTAGTCCATGTGTCTATTGTTTCAATGCTTGCCCTCTCTTCGTCTTTCAATAACATTTTCATGCATCCTTAATGTTATCAATACCAACCTCTTCCATTGGGATTAACACTTCAGTTCCATTTCGTGCATGTGTTATGACCTAGTATATTTCAAGATGTTTTCTTTTGTATATTGTGTGAACTCTCTGAAACTCCTGAACTCCAATCTGTTTTTACTAGGTGTCCTATTCTTACCGTGCAATGTTTTCTTTTGGCCACTACTCATGTCCTACATTGTATCACTTATCTTCATACCACTTTTCTATTGCCATATTTTCTTAGATCCCATTCCACTTCAGTGATCATTCACTTAACTCTTACCACCCTATGATCTCCTATGTCCCTCTTCTCATCACATCAATGATGCCTCTATTTTGATGCCATTCAACATGCAATCTACCTATATTAGGTTCTCTTTAGTCAACCAATCCTTGATTCCTTTCACAAACCGCACTTTGTCTTATATGAATCTAGTATCTTTGTGCTTATGTGGTGACATCCAAAGCAATTTTATCTTTGATGCATGCATCCTCCATTTTGACAACCTGTATGTCGAAGTTTCCTTGTATTCTTGATACCTGATACACTTCAAGCCTTCTCTCTTTGAAACTATTCTCATACCCTTTGTGAATTTACCATTCTTGAAAATATCTATGAGTGATCCTCTCACATTTATCGTTTGTCTTGGACTCCAAACCATTCTTGGTTTGCATGTTCATGTCATTCTTGGTGTTCTCAAATTGAATATCACTAAAGTACCTCTGATACTCTTGCATCATAAAATAGTTTTTACAAATTTAAAAATATCCTATCATCTCCTCTTTTATATTTATTCAATAGATTTAACAAATGCAAGCCCCACCATATTTATTGTTTCTTTACACTAAAGATTGAGTTAATAATAACATATGTTTCACATATTTTGAAATATAAATAATTAAATCATTAAAATTTAAATGTACTATTTCATTTATAAAATAAATAATTGAAAACAAAATATTTTAAAATAAATAATTAAAAATAAGATATTTTAAATGTAAATTAAATAACATCACTTTTATTTATATATAATATTTTTATATTTTCATCTTTTTAAAATATAGGCAAAGGCGTGGTAACTCCGTTCTCGGGGTTATGTATTTCGTTCCATTCACGGCTGTCCAGGAAGTGGCTCCATTGCAACAGTCCATCGATACTTTTCACTCATTGTCCCAACTGAATTTGAATTGGCATTCCCTGGCTGCCTTTCGTCCTCCTCCTTGGCTGGCTGGCTGCCTGCGTTGTGGTATGCGTCTGTACTTTTCATTGTCCCAACTGAATTGGATCGGCATTCCCTGGCTGCCTCTCCTCCTCCTCCTTTCAGGCTGCCTGCCTGCCTGCGTTGTGGTATGCGTCTGTGTTGAGTATGGAGCTCCATGTCATGTTATGTGTTGTCTAGTCTGGTCTGTGAATGTGTTGTTGTGTCTGTGGCTGTGTGTTGTTGTGTCTATGTATGTATTCCAGAGGTGGAGGCAGAGGCAGAAAATAGCATCACATCAATTTTTGTATCAACAGAAAACGCCTCAGAGACCGTGCCAGTGGAATTTCTTCGAGGCAAGTCATTTTTCCTTTGATTTCTTCTCCAAGGTTTTCTTTGTCTTTTTAATATTGATGCTCTGTGTTGTAGTGGTTTCTTGATCTGATAACTGTTATGCAGGGTTTCTTGATCTGATAACTGAAAATTGGTTTCCAGAGTGGTGTGGCGTGGCAGACATACCCTCTTGTTCGCAGCGCATTGGGTTCTTCTCTGTGCATGGAGAAACCAATAGCATTTACAGGCATTTTAAGTCTTGTTCAATCACAAAATCCAGGTATATCAAAGCTAAGATACACTCTAAGACATCTGATTATAATTTGTTCTTAATAGGATTCAAGATTGGATTTCTATAACTGAAACCACTGAAACTGTTCAACAGATTTCTATGACTGGAACCGTGTTATGGTTATATTGTGACGGGTCGTCATTCACTGGAAATGTGGAGGAGGTAGAGGTTGGATTGAATACCCAGCTAAGAAGATCTTGCAATTTGATATTAGTTGAAACTTTCGTACCTAATTATCAGCATGAGCAGCATTCCAGGGTAGCAAACTCTATTTGAGAGGACAAAGAATACGACAAGCTATAATTGAAGAAGATCTTTTGGCACAGGGGATGAACAAAGCCGAACAGGTAGGTTGACCTAATTATCTATGATGCGTACATATGTATCCTAGAAGTATTGGAAGCTATGAAAATAGAATGTGATCTATCAATTGCTTTTTTGCAGGCTGTTCTTAGCGGCTGCTCAGCAGGTGGCCTTCACTGTGATGATTTTTGTGATCTTCTGCCCACAATTATTCTCCGCGCTGTGATCTACAGCTACTAATGAAGACAACTACGGTGCGGGATTGGACGCAGGACAGAGCAGAGCACAGTGGACTCCATATTACAGGTATCATATTATATTATTAGTGCATTTCTAATTCGTTGTCCCCAATCCCTAGATTAGAAACCTTACCTTCTTCACCTGGAATGCCACAGACCAGATTCTTAGATCTCAAGAACTAGCTCTCTAGAAAAAATCCCTCGGTAGTTTCTTTCCGGCAATTTCAAATTGAATAAAAATTTCTCTCCAAAATATCCTTGAAAACATGCTCAAACTCCTGTCATTTGGATGGTGATAGCCATAGAGAAAGTCTGCCTATGTTACTGGAATATGTGGATTCACACAGTTTGCCAATGGACCACACATGGTGCGAGGCCCTTACCCTCTTCACCTGGAATGCATGCCGCGGAACAGATTCTAGCATTCTGAAAATTACCTTATGAAATTAGATAAAATTTGGAAGTGTGATGAAAGAACCCTGCATAATACCGGGAGAAAAGTGCATTTGCAAGACATGGAAATAAAAATTGTTTGGATATGGAGATTCACTGAGTAGTAACCTGGAAGATGGAGACCTGTCTTTCTTCAAATAATAAGCCATTGGATGTCAACCATATATCCCACAAAATGAGAAAAGGGATTGACCTCGACTGTTTCAGGATTAGCTGAGTTGGATGCTTAAACCACTCATTTTAACTAGAAAAGCTGAGTTTTCGTTGAGTTTTACCACCATAACCACTCGTTGGAACTAGAAAAGCAAACCATTGAAGTACCTAGCACCAACTTGTTCTTCATTTTTAAATGTATTACGTCTGATGGAAATGATTTTATTTTAAATTTGGAAATTTGCCCAAACACAGTCTGATGGTAGGTCAACTGATTTTTCTAAAATTCTGAAATTTGCCCAAACAGAGTCTGATGGTAAGAGTCAAGATAACTGATTTTTCTAAAATTTTGGAATTGTACAAAGAGAGTCAGGATAGGACTTTAGACTGGAAAGGAAATGAATCTCAAAGTCACTATAGGAATTTAGACTGGAAATTGTGTTACTTTAGAAATAAATCTCAATCTAAGGACCACAGTCAAGGATGGCCATCAAATATCATGCCAAAACTGTCCGCAAAGTGACAAAATAAGCAGTAGGTGGTTACTTATACCTTCCAAACCTCCTATTATAAACCATTATGTAAACTAGACTGTTCAGCCCACTTGTTAATATTATAGTTATAGAATTTAGAAGTGACCAACATAATCTCTTCATTAGTGCGTGGAATTTCGAATTACACTTAAGTTTCAGATGATGATGATAAGCTTGCATCTTGTTTGGTGTATGGGGTTGAACTTAGAAGGCAAGGGAAGGGTAGAATTGAACCAATAATACAAAAAAACATAGCATAATCATGTTGAGCAGGAAAACACTCTCAGACTGTACAGTTTGTATTTTTTTCATAGTGGTAAAACCTATCGAAATTGTCAGCGATTTATTGGTTACTATCCACAAATGGGGTTGACTGATTTTTAATGAAGAAAACCAAGTCAATTGACATGAATCAGTGATAATTAATGAGCAGATTTTTACTCCTACCAAATGCTTGTAGATGTTGAGTAGTTAAATTATTTCATGAAAACTAATTCTTAATCCATCAAAAACAATTTTAAAGATTGGAACACATCTAAGAACGGTTTATTCAAACTTTAACTAATATTTGGAATCAAGGAAGATAATTTTGTGCGTGAGAAATGTGTTTTCCCCTGTACCTGTGGACTGCTGACGGAAGGCATTACATACACAAAAGTAAAGGAAGGACTGTAGGTTAGGTCAAGTTGACTCACGATGGGAGATGGAGAGAGACGTATAGAAGAGGCTGAGATGGAGCCATCTAGTTGGTCGGTTTTCTCTGTTTTCTTTCAAAATGTCCCGCACATAAAAACAAGTGAAACAATTCCTTTGTGGACGTAGGGCTCCAAATGGAAATGTAATCAGGTACCCCTTAATAAGAGTAGGGCGGAAGGAACTGGTCATCCATCCTCAGTAGCATGACCTTTGCCTTTACATTCACTGGATAAACTGATTCAAATTAACTTGCTTTCGAATTACTTATGTGGATGGGTCATTCGGCTACTCAAGAGAGCTTATTTCTCCTACTCTACTAATCTGGTAATGGCATCAAATGCCATCTAGGTTGTAAGTCTTTAGAATTTTCCCGTTTACAGGCAGTTGCATCTTTTCTTCGTCCAGGTTGCTAAGGTAGAAAGAATTTTCTCCAGTACAGTCTTCAATCTTGTAAGGCATCTAGATTAGGGCAAAGGGAGGGTATATTAAACTAGATTTGTGTTGGGGGACTCCGCTACAGCCAGATCTGTCGCTGGTAGGACTACAACTCCTTTATTCAGTTAAACCAGTCTAATTACAGTGGTAGGTGAGAAGTAGGTGAGAACTAGTGCCTTCCCACATGCAACCATTGGCGCTAACTGAATTGGAGGAGAACTTACTGAATGTAACTGAAGAGTAACTAAGCTTAACTAGTTACCAACTCCCATCAACTGAAGGAAATTGGTGCCGACACTCCCAGTGGCTCCTAAAATGTAGGGATTGGTCTAGGAGGCGCCTAAACTGATGCATGCAAGTGCAGTCAGTTCCATTTATCCTCTATTGGTGTTCCCCACACTCTAGTGACTAGTACATGTGGCCCCATTAGGCCAAGTGGACCCAATGGTACTAGTGGACCCAGTAATAAATAAAAGACTCCTAAGTTAGGCTAATATAATCTAATAGACAGTTCGAATAAGGGAGGATTATAAATCCTAACACAAATTACTTATAAAAAGGCACTCATTTTAATAATTCCTTTAATTAAAGTGAATTTCTTAATTCCTTGAAAGGTATTAGTGACGACTTCCACACGTAAGGCACAAAACCAAAGTGGAAGAACCTGTCTGATGCAACAAACATCAACAAAAGGACCCTTATATCTTGCCAATATGTTGAGAAGTGAGAAATCTATGTTTCAATAGGACAGCCCATAGAGAAGATCCCTTTGGACAATAAACCACCCACTTGGATGCAAGAATTATCCCTCGAGTCTCCACATTATAAGTATGACTCCAATATCTACTCCAACTATTGAAATTATGCCTTACTAGGCAACTAACATGAAACATAATAGATGTGAGAATCTTAAAGAGTCCTCCCCAAAATTCTCCATTTCCAAACAAATAGGAGGCCCTTATTATGCCAAAGGATAAGTTTTCATTGCAAATGTTGAAGACATTAATCCCACATGGAAACCATAGAAAGCCCCACACCAAAGGGAATGCCAAGATAATGCACAATAACATCTCGGCGAACAAAATTCAAAGTTGGAGGGATCTAGCGAAGAAACCAACCAACTAATAATCAATTTGATCATTAACTGCTGCCGCTAATACCTTACAAAAATAGCCAAATCGTCCCTGGCTTGATCAATTGATCCTAGATTTGCATGCACAAAAATGAACAAATCATCTGTAAAATGGTTGTTAATTAGATCTAAACCATATGAGAGAGAAATACACTATATGTGCCCATGGATGCCATCAACTTCATGGAATTACCTAATGTATTTGTTGTTAACACAAAAATATAAGGGGTTAGGGGACACCTCTACTAAATAGATCGATGCAACAAAACACCTAGGAATAAAGAGTTGCAAATTAATACAAAAGTTGAGGCATTCAAAAAAATGCGTTCACCATCTAAATGCATCGAGGACCAAATCCACCAAATTCAAAACAACTTATCACTAATAAAATATCAATTATTCTCACCACATAGGTATTGTAAAAGTCAATCTTCAATTAAAGAATTGATAGTAAAACTCCTTAACCCACTCCAATTTTTAATAAACATAAAATTACAAATTAGCCAAATTTAATTAATATCATTTATAATTGCCTTGAGAGGCGTTATGTACAACCCAAATGAGTGATATGCGTCATATTTGTAACGCTCACATGGCACATGCTGATTGAAAAAATATATATAATTTATTTTTATAGAACCAAGCTCATGTCAGCTCTAAGATTAAATTGTCTACATTGTAAATTGGCCAAATTTAAGATGGAGCTATGCATTTCCCAGTGAAAAGTTATTGGAGAAGATGAATTGAGAAATCTCAAATTCTAGTAAAAAAAATTGGATTGTGATTTACTGCTATGATCATTGATGCCTATTAAATATCTTTATACGGATGCCCACTTAACACTATAAAGTAGTGTTTGAGGAATTCATGAACAATACCCTTGAGTGTCACTGCAACTCTATTTATATTAGTTTGGTGAAAAAATGCAACTCCTTTTAAATTAGTTTGGTGGGAAAATACTGTTCTATTGAATTGCAATAGCCATACTCAATACGTTTGTTATCATTATATTTTTCCAAGTAAGTTCACCAAGAAAGATACACACGAAAAAACTATATATAGCCAGCCTTCAACCTTGAATGAACCCTTAGCCTCTCACCGAGGAGGAACCTGTAAACTTTAACCTTCAGCCTTGTTGAAACCATATGCAAAAGATATGTGTCCAGGACACCATACATGGGAGATAAGTCTCCCTTCATATGCGAGATAAAAGTCTCCCTTCACACCATACTCCGTGCAACTTCACAATTATTTGTCGGCCCACCAAATGAGAGAGCCAAGTTGCCGCCATATGGAGCACATCCACCCATACGGTAAGTACGAGGCGGGGTACCGTGGACGGAATTATTTCTCTTTTGCCTCAGGTTAAGTGCAGATACTAAGTTTGCTTGGAACATATTTCATATAACCTTCTCCTCGTACCTCAAGTCCCTCCGGGTCCTTCTCATTTTACTTTTTTATTCAGATAAACCTATCTTTTAGGGGATCCGAGATAACATTTATTATTACAGGGGTGATCTTTTATTATATGATTTCCTGGATGCAGTCATTTGCTTTGAAGTTGGAATACGTCATGCTATAAACCCAAGCTGGTACAGCCCGTGGAGATAGGACCTTCAGCCAGGAAAGGAGCCAGAAGTATGCAACCTTTTGCCTTGAACCAGGGGCCTTCCACTAAGGGACTTTGACTTAACCTTTTCACCTTATTTTTCCTATAACCCAGAAGCCAGATGCCATGAGCCTTTAACCTTTAGCCAAGCACACCCAAATCCAGAAGCCAAGCTTACCACACTAGGACTAACCTAACCTTAACTATAACAGCGAATACACCAATCATCACACCAAGTAGGACACCTCATTAAGGTAAACTAGGAGACACCTCATTCCATTAGGGCCCCAAAAACGAGAAAAATATTGCAGAAAATAGTCCCTTGCCTCAAGGAGCCAAGAGTCAACCTTTTCTGGGCAACTTAGGCAAGGTTGGTTCTGAACCCGTAATGAATTATTGAGATATAGAGCTTGAGCACTCATTGCTCATTACTCTTATTGGTCAGGAATCTTGCTTTACAGAGTTTAAGCAATCATTGATCTTTAGTCTTGCTGGTTAGGAATCTTTTTGATATTCCTAAGCTTGAGCACTCCTTGCTCATTACTCTTTCTTGCTTCTCATTTTTTTAGTCAAATGATAAGGGTGGAACCAACTATCAACCCAAGAGAGTCAAAGCCTACTTTGGTTTATTATCCTAGAAGGGTTTTGCCAACTAACACACACCCTAGAGTCCTCTATTTATGTATGGTTTATTTGCTTTCCTTTTCCAATACTTTTCACGGGTGAATTCACAAAGAACATATTGGGCCTATAAGTTCGCTTACTATATCTATGATACTAGGTCAAACATTTGAAAATAATTCATTTCTTCATTCCCTTGACCTAGAGGCCAGATGAAGCTTTCTATTTTATTGTCGATTCCGTAAGGTTCGGAGGTCTTGCGCTTCTGAGGGCAAGGAATGTGGTTATTTCTTTTATAGGGAAGTGGTGCTTGTGATAAAAATAGGTAATTTCCACCTCAATACTTTTTATATGGGGAGGAGAGGCTCTACTTACTCCTACTATTACCTATTTCTTGTTAACTCTTACTTACTATGACTGAATCTTACCTTACTCTATCAGTGATTATGGAAATCACTTATAAACAAGTTTTTAATAGAGTGAGGCAGAAGGGAAGATCAGAAGAAGAGTATGAGGTAGAGTTCTTTTCACTAGTTCACCATGTGGACTACATGGCAAATGACTATAGGTAAGCAGACAAGTTATTGCATGGAATGGATATAGTAGTTCGCACTAAGGTCGTGATGTGGAAGCCCAAGACCATGGCTCAAACCACAATCTTAGGAAGACGGGTTCAGAGGAAACTGAATATGGCTGGGTGAACCACAAGGAGTAACTTTGAACCCGCTCGTGACCCAACTAAGACTCCTAGAGTTGGAGGGTGTAGGTATGGATTTCGGGACCAACAGGTCAGGACCGCTAGAGTAGCAAAAGTAGCACCAGTAGTTCCGTAAGCAGGTCATAGAGACCAAGCAACTCACCGCGGAGGTAGAGCTAGAGGCAGAGGGAATATTCGGTGTGGTTCAGTTTGAATAAGAAAGCATGGATAGGTTAGATGTTGGACTTGTGGAGAACTGCATATGATTGCCCTCAATATAAGGCTGGGCCATCACAGAGAGAGGGAGAGGCCAAGATGGGACAGGGTCTAGGACAACATCGGATTCATGCAATAGTGGCAAACCATCAGGCTGAGCATCAATCCACAGTAATAGAGACTACAGCTAGGATTAACAATCTTCGATTATCTATTTTGATTTATCCTGGTGCAACAGATAGTTTTATTTCACATTTTGCATTGACTAGCTGTGGTTTGAAAGCCCAAGTTCAAGATGACTTCAAACTGGTAGAGATGTCTTTAGGATGTAAGGAATCCATAGGTTCCCTTGTCAAGGAGTGTGTCGTCCAGACTGGTGATTGTTATACAAAGATGAAACTATATAGTATAGCCCTAGGATCCTATGACCTAATTATTGGAATGGATTGGCTTTAATCCCACCGAGCTAGAGAAGACTGTTTCAAAGGGGTAGTTCATTGTCAAGATGATTTGGGTGACTCAAGGGATGGAGTTGCTTGACCAAAGGGAGAGGGTGATTGAGGGAATCAAGCAAGAGATCACTTTGTGTTTCATATCAGCAAAGAAGGCCAGGAAGTGCATGAAGAAGGGTTGTAGAATATACGCCGTAGAGGTAGTTTTTGAGGGAGAATATTCCTCTCCTTTTAGTCGAGACCTCCTTCCATCGGACCTCTGCTCAGCTACACCCAGTGTTAGCAAAATACCAGGATGTGTTTCCCCATAATTACCAGGCTTGCCTCCAGTTCGGCAATTTGCTTTTTCTATACCATTGAAACTGGGGACTGAACCTATACCGAAATATCCTTATCGTATTACAGTACCTGAGCTTCAGGAGTTGGGGGTGCAACTTCAAAAGCTCATTGATCATGGATTGATCAAGCCCAATGTTTCACCCTAGGGAGCGTCAATTATCTTTGTGAAGAAGAAGGATGGGACTCTTAGATTCTTTATCGACTACAAAGATTTGAAAAAGGCAATAGGTAAAGTCATCATAAAGTTGTTGAATCGGGTGGGTTGATAAAACAGTTAAGGCGAATAGGCATAAGAGAAATAGGAGTGGTACCCAAGTATGATTAATTCATCAATTGTTTTCGAATGCCCGCGATGCTCTATGTGAAGCCCATCCGATCCAATCCGATCCAATGCTGTTTGGGGCATTCCTAAATAGGATGATAGGCGCGTAGCGGTTTCTTTCTTCTCTATAAGTGGTTAAATAGAAGAGGTGGTTAGTAGCAGGTAGGCACTAACATGAAAAGGCAAGTAACGGATATCCTAGAAATGTAGTCTGGCTGGGCATATTCTAGCAATGTTGAGACTGGGATCCATGATTTTCTTATAAAAGGATATCTATCGAAAAAAAATTGTCTATTATTGATCGGATAACAATGAACTCCTTAGCACTTACTGGAGGAAGATGTACCTACCTACCTGGGCTAGTCTTATCCCGGGATTAAAATGCAAGAAAGTAAGAGAGCTATACCCCTTCTTACTGCCGAGGTCTGGTCCTACCATGTGGGGGACTTTCTATTATAAGGTGGTGTACTTAGGGAATGGTGCTAGATAACCTCCTCAACAAATGGACAAGTTTAATATATACCTGGACAATCCGGCAATCCAATAAGAGGTATTGACTACACGGTATTGGCCCGGACGTTGATTCCCCATTGGACCACTAGTTGTTTTTGTCCAACCACACATGGAACTAAGTGCATGGGATCAACAGATAGTGTCTACGGACAAGTTCAACGTCTCCATGCGAGCTCGTATATCAATGAGAAGTAGTACTTTCTATACAGCTTTATTATGATTTTAATGGAGACTTCTTCAAACCGTGTACCATGACAACCATACCGTAAGGGTAAGTGTGGGAAGAGATGCATAGACTAAGATAGTTTATGTTGGCTTATGCCGTGGACTACGAGGCACTCTTAACTCTTGGCTTTCACTCTCTATCCATATTATCTATCGGCTACTTTTGGATTTTCTCTTGGGATTGAGTGCATTGAAACCTGGCATCAACACTTGACATGGATTACTGGATCTAGTAAAACCTACCTGGCATCAACTCTTGGCATAAACACTCAGCATAAAATCTTGGAGTCACCATATGAATTATTAAGATAATTTTATTTGGTGAAATTAATGCATGAATTTATTTTCTTAAAATCAACCAACATAGATCCATCTTAACTCTTGCTCTATGAAGCCTTCATAGGACTCAAATCTATTGAGGTACAAATTCTTCTAACTCTTGCTCTATGAAGCCTCCATAGGAATCAAATCTATCGAGGTGCAAATTCTTATAGTCTTAAAATTGAAAAAAATGTTTACACCTCAAGAAATTTAATGTATCTCTACATTTGATACAACTAGAATTAAAATATATCTAAGCTTATATTATTTCATGGGAAAAACAATCATCAATTTAAATAAACAAAATAATAGGAATAGGATATTAAATCACGTGCTTAATACTATTTATTATTATTACTATTTAGTAAAAAGACTATCATTTAATAATGAAACTATTATTAAAGCCATACAACTATTATTTAATAGAGAAATAATTCTTAAACCTATAATTATGTAATTTTTATATAACTTTGATTATCAATAAAACAACATATTACATGTTGGAAAAAAACCATTGGAAAAAATAATTTTAATATTTGTAAAACTCCCATATATCTTTTCTAATTGTAAACTAGCTGAGAAAGAAAAGAGCGAGGCCAAGGGTGTTTCTTGGTTTTGTGTATACACAGGGTTTCAGTTTTATTTATTTATGAAATCTAGAGTATAAGACTGCAAATCAACCAACCAAATCCGGGGTCAAGATGCGGGTACACGTTAACCGCGGTGATAGCCGTCGGTGAAGAGGGCACTCCTGGATATATTGGCCCTCGTTTGATTTTGTTCGGAGGTGCCACTGCTCTGGAGCGCAATTCTGCGGCTACCGGACCAACATCCTCTAGTGGGAATGCTAATTGCCAGAAGATATTAACGGGAAGGTAAGCGATTCAGGGATAGCGATAAGCCACCTCATATTGGGGAAGCAAGCATCAAACCGTCATTCTGTGGAAATGTCTTGTCTATCTTGGGCCATCATGGCCTTGGTATTATTGCTAATTGCCAAAAGTTATTAACATGCAAAGTAAGCGATTTAGGGATAGCGATAAGCCACCTCAGATTGGGGATGCAAGCATCAAACCGTTATTCCGTGGAAATGCCTTATCTATCTTGGGCTATCAAGGCCTTGGTATTATTGATGTACTTGCATGGGCATGATCCAATGTCTTTTACAAATCTTTATACGCTAGTTGACCAACGATTGCGAATTTGGATGATTGCAACCATTGACTCTTAAGTCCCTGTGCGTCAACACAGTTAGATAATCTATAGAGACATGACATATCATTGTATAATTTTACATTCAACATATATCTATACCACTAACAGCCTTATGAGTTTTATAACGAATATTAAACGTTTGAATAATATTGAAATGAAAGGATGCTATGGTTTCCTTTTACCACTTAAAGCAGACTAGTTAACAACTTTACCTTTACAATTGAATCTTCCATTGGTCATCTCATCCTAGTAGTTAGGGTTTTCTTGTTTGCAAAGTATCTTATAACGTTCGATTGTCATCCTTTATTTTGCAGATGTGACTGCTTTTGTACTCATTGGGAGTTTGGAACTTGTGTGGGAGGCCATTCCTTAGTTGGAAAAGAGTGATAGGATATTGACCCGAATACTTAGCTACTTAAGACAATTAAACGTTGTCTGATATGATCTGCAGTACCTTGTGAGCCTTTGATACCCTGAATCCCGTTTTTGGATAAATTTGCGCTATAGTGCATGTACTTTCCTTTCTTCCTTCCCATCCTATAAAGAGTCAGGGTCTCAACTGAATTTACATTCTGAAGAGGAAGATTTACAAATTCCTGATCGGATTTTGAATCTTAGGGGCCTTTATTGAATTCAAAATTAGAATGAAGATGAAATTAATGCACTGTATTTTCCGTATAGGTCATGTCCATATGGCATGGAGCATGGGATTGCGAGCATGGCCGCATCGATCAATGGGTTCTACAAGAGATGGACAAGATCATGGGCATGACCTTTGAGGCGATGATGAATATGATTTCCTCTTATACCTTTAGATCGGAAATACCTTGCTAGAAAAGTGGAGACGCATGGACGACTTATGTATGTCAGATCCCCCGCAGCAGCATTAATGATTCTACTACGGGGTGCTTATGGCTTGCCAAATGCAAGTGGTATCAGGGTACTATCCATCACCCATCGCCAACGTTGAATAGATGATTTCGTCACCCATCGCCAACTTGCATGTTGTCAGCATAAAATGCAAGGAAGTGGGAGCGTGAAGAGCATTGGGGATTGTGTAAAACAATCGGTGTGGATGAGAAAGACGTAGTATGTAATAGACCCCTATAATAAGTTAAAGCTGGCACATTAGTAAGTAAGCATCAACCATTTTACCTCCCTTATGAATGACACATGAATTTAGGCATTACTTTATTGCGGCCCTGATTATAATCATTTGACGAGGTAACTCAGTTTCAAGCTGCGAACAAGCCACTCGTTGGATATGCAATGAATTCGATGTCGATCCCTTTGCCTTTGCCTGGGTGACCTACAACAATCGCCTAGCAAATATCGGTTTGGGAATTGGGGTTTTGGAGGCTAGTGAATCCCTATATATTGTATTGGATAGAATCTAGGCTTAGACACTACAACCTTGGTGGCATTTGGATGCCATTCGTTATACACCCCAAGTGGACGATGGTGGGCCAAAACAGTGTCAGTGGCCAAGTCTGACTTGTATCCCCGATGACGTCCAAATGGCGTTCATTATACACCCTTAGTGGTCGGTGGTGGAGCAACATAGTGTTGGTGGGCGCCCACTAACACCTTGGTGGCCCACCATGGACCACTGAGAGTGTTTAATGAACGACATTTGAAGGTCGTCGAGGATAGAAGTCAGGCTTGGCCACTGACACTATTGTGGCTCACAATCGCCCTATAAGGGTGTATGGCGAATGGCATTTAAAGACATTGGGAATAGAATTTAGGCTCGGTCAACATCAATTTCGATGTACATCATTCTCTATTGAAAGGTCTGAGGTCGGGGGAGACAATAGTGTTGTGTTGTCTGTGGTTGGGAGGCGATAGATCATCACTGTGGTTAAACGAGCTCCACACCCAGTTTGTTTCTGTGCTCTGTCTTTCTTCTAGCGATCTTGGTTTTACTACTGCCAATTTCTAACGTGGTATCAAAGCAGTTCTAGAAGCCATTGTCGATATCTAGGGCTTGACATTTTGAGGCCTCCCCTTACCAATTCAGGAGAAAAAGTGACTTGGAAAATTCGCCCTTGGGAAGGCACATCTGCTGATGAAGGAAAAATCCAGTTATGAGAAGTTTCCTTTTCGACCCAATTCCGCAGTTGCCGTAGTTACTGTGGAAATTAGGGTTTCAAGTTTCGTGTCGTTCAGTGCATAGTTTTGGCTCGATCTTATCTCCTCTCAACTCGCCTTGATAAGACACATTAACCTTTGGATTCAGTTTCACAAGATTCCAAACTTCATTTTTGACCTAGCTCCTACTAAGGGTTCTAGTTCAAATCTGCAGGCAAGATGATTGGAATGAAGGTTGAAGATCATCTTGATGGAAACACAAACTTCATCTCTTGGAAGTCTAATGTTCTTCTCATTTTGGAAGAAAATCATCTCTTGAAGCTTGTCAATGAGAAGGTTCCAGAACCAGAAGCTGAAGAAGACAAGTCTCATTGGAGGAGGAGTGATGCCAGAGCAAGAAGAATCTTGGTAGACTTAGTCAGGGATCATTTGGTTCCTCAAATCTCGCAAAAGAAGACAACTAGGAAGATGTTCAAAACCCTAAAGAGGCTATTTGAGCACAAGATCATCAATGTGACTCTCACGTTAAGAAACGAACTATCAAATATGAAGATGTCCAAGTCGGAACCAATTGCCTCATACTTCATGAGGATCATAGAACTAATGGACAAGCTAAGGTCTAGTGGAGAACCCATTGATGATAAGGAGCTTATCATGACTACTGAAAATGGTCTTCCAATATCTTGGGAGTCATTCATTCAAACCATAAGTGGTCGAACCAAGTTGCCCAAATTTGGCAGGTGATGGGCAGATTGCACCCATGAAGAAACAAGGATGTGCAAGGATTGTAGCAAGACAGAGACTTCATGGCACTCAACCTGAGGTGAATCAAGCATTCATGGCCCATGCCAAGAAATGCAAGGAAAAGTAAAGGAAGTTTCACAATCACAAGCACCAAGAAAGGAGATCAAGTCCATCTCCATATTAAAAGAAGAAGAAGAAGAAGAAGAAGGATCTCTCGCATATACAATGCTTCATTAACATATGGCCACTTTGCCAGAAATTGTAGAAGTTTAAACAAAAGGAAGCAGGAAGCCTCAACCGCTGATGTTGATAAAGACACTCCTCACAAGAAGTGAAGGAATGATGATTGTTCGAAATTCTTCTTCTAGTGCTCTCCATAATTAGGTGATGATATGAACATGCACATTATGATGATCTTCCAACAAGAAAATGAAGACTAGAGTACTCTCATGATTCTTACAAGAAGGCATTGGGAGCCCACAATAGTGTCTGTGGCCACTGGGAGTAGAATTTAGGCTTGGTCAGCATATCTCCAACATATGAGGGTTAACAAAAGCACTAAAGGGGATTGGGCAGGATGGGAAGTAAGGCTTACTGATTGGGAAGCTAAACAAATGCAAAGTCGTGCATGGGTAGGGAGAAATAAAAAGACATCAAAAGAAAATAAAAGGGCAGGTACTCTTCCTCCCCATTTTCCAAACTATAGCTTTAGCTAATCACTTTGGAAAATGGATCGCAAAAAAAAACCGTTTAGGGCCTCAAAATGGCCCCGGGAAGATCAAGACCCAAAAAAAAAGTAAGAACCGCCAAATTGGAAAGATATACTCTAAGGCAGTGGAACAGGTGGGTGGCCACCGATATCCATCTAGTTCAAGCCTGAGTGACCTACAACGATTGTCTAGCAAATATTGGTTTGGGAATTAGGGTATTGGAAGCTAGCGAATGCCTATATATTGTATTGGATAGAATCTAGGCTTAGACACTATAGCCCTGGTGGCCTTTGGATGCCATTCCTTATACACCCTTAGTGGTCGATGGTGGGCCAGAACAGTGTCAGTGGCCAAGCCTAACTTGTATCCACGACGACATTCAAAATTCAAATGTCGTTCATTATACACCCTTAGTGGTTGGTGGTGGACCACCAGGGTGTTAGGGGGAGCCCCACTAACACCCTGTTGGTCCACCACTGACCACTGAGTGTGTATAATGAATGGCATTTTAAGGCTGTAGGGGATAGAAGTTAGGCTTGGCCACTGACACTGTTGTGGCCCACAATCGACTTATAAGGTTGTATGATGAATGGTATTTACAGGCCATTGGTAGTAGAATTTAGGCTCGGTCGACATCCATTTGGATGTACATCGTTCTCTATTGAAAGGTCTGAGCTCGGGGAGACAATAGTGTTGTAATGTCTATGTTTGGGAGGTGATAGATCATCACCGTGGTTAAATGAGCCCCACACCCAGTTTGTTTTTGTGCTCCGTCTTTCTTCTAGTGATCTTGGTTTTACAACTCCCAATTTTAAACATGGTATCAAAGCAGTTCTAGAAGCCATTGTCGAAAGCTAGGGCTTGAAATTCTGAGGCCTCCCTTCATCAATTCAAAAGAAAAAGTGACTTGGAAACTTCGCCCTAGGGAAGGCGCATCTGTTGATGAAGGAAAAATGTCGTTTTGAGAAGTTTCATTTTTGACCCAATCTCGTACTGTGGAAATTAGGGTTTTTAAGTTTCGTATTGTTCGGTCCATAGCACATTAACCTTTGGATTCAGTTTCACAAGATTCCAAATTTCATTTTTGACCTAGCTTGTACTAGGGTTTCTAGTTCAAATTTGCAGGCAAGATGATTGGAATGAAGGTTGAAGATCATCTTGATGGAGCCACAGACTTCATCTCTTGTAAGTCTAGAGTTCTCATCTTGGAAGAAAATGATCTTTTAAAACTTGTCAATGAGAAGGTTCCAGAACCAGAAGTTGAAGAAGACAAGTCTCATTGGAGGAAGAGTGATGCCAGAGCAAGAAGAATCTTGGTAGAATCAGTCATGAATCATTTGGTTCCTCAAATCTTGCAAAAGAAGACAACTAGGAAGATGTTCAAAACCCTAAAGAGGCTATTTGAGCACAATATCATCAATGTGACTCTCACATTGAGGAACCAACTATCAAATATGAAGATGTCCAAGTCGGGACCAATTGCCTCATACTTCATGAGGATCATAGAACTAATGGACAAGCTAAGGTCCAGTGGAGAACCCATTGATGATAAGGAGCTTATCATGACTACTCTAAATGGTCTTCCAACATCTTGGGAGTCATTCATTCAAACGATAAGTGGTCGAACCAAGTTGCCCAAATCTGATAGGTTATGGGCAGATTGCACCCATGAAGAAACAAGGACTATAGCAAGACAGAGATTTCATGTCACTCAAGCTTAGGAGAATCCAACATTCATGGCCCATTCCAAGAAAGGCAAGGAAAATAAAAGAAAGTTTCACAATCAAAGGCACCAAGAAAGGAGATCAAGTCCTTCTCCAGATTAAAATAAGAAGAAGAAGAAGAAGAAGGATCTCGCACATATAAAATGCTTCATCAACATATGGCCACATTGCCAGGAATTGTAGAAGTTTAAACAAAAGGAAGCATGAAGCCTCAAGCGCTGATGTTGATGAAGACGCTCCTCACAAGAAGTCAACAAATGATGATTGTTCGGAATTCTTCTTCTAGTGCTCTCCATAATTAGGTGATGATATGAAGATCCACAATATGATGATCTTCCAGCAAGAAAATGAAGACTAGAGCACTCTCTTGATTCCTACAAGAAGGCAATGGGAGCCCACAATAGTGTCAGTGGCCATTGGGAGCAGAGTTTAGGATTGGTCAACATATCTCCAACATATGAGGGTTAACAAAACCACTAAAGGGGATTGGGAAGGATGGGAAGTAAGGCTTACTGATTGCGAAGCTAAACAAGTGCAAAGTCTTCCATGGGTAGAGAGAAATAAAAAGCCACCAAGAGAAAAAAAAGGCAAGTACTCTTTGGAAAATGTATCGAAAAAAGAGAGAGTTTAGGGCCTCAAAATGGGCCCGGAAGATCAAGACCTGGAAAAAGGTAAAAAACAACCATCTAGAAAGATGTACTCTAAGGCAATGGAACAGGTGGGTGGCCACCGATATCCATCTCGATCAAGCCTGGGTGACCTACAACAATCGCCTAACAAATACCGGTTTGGAAATTAGGGTTTTCGAGGCTAGTGAATGCCTATATATTGTATTGGATAGAATCTAGGCTTAGACACTACAGCCCCGGTGGCCTTTGGATGCCATTCGTTATACACCCTTAATGGTTGATGGTGGGCCAGAACATTGTCCATTGGCCAAGCCTAACTTGTATCCCCGAACTCGTTCAAATGTCGTTCATTATACACCCTTGGTGGTCAGTGGTGGACCACCACAGTGTTAGTGGGCGCCCACAAACACCTTGGTTTTCCACCACCGACCACGGAGGGTGTATAATGAACGACATTTGAAGGCCATCGAGGATAGAAGTGAGGCTTGGCCATTGACACTATTGTGTCCCACAATCGACCTATAATGGTGTATGACGAATGACATTTAAAGGCCATTGGGAATAGAATTTAGGCTCGGTCAACATCCATTTGGATGTACATTGTTCTATTTTGAATGGTCTGAATTTGGGGGAGACAATAGTGTTATATTGTCTATGGTTGGGAGGTGATAGATCATCACCGCGGTTAAAAGAGCTCCACACCCAGTTTGTTTTTGTGCTCTGTCTTTCTTCTAGTGATCTTGGTTTTACAACTGCCAATTTCTAACATGGTATCAAAGCAGTTCTAAAAGCCATTGTCGAAAGCTAGGGCTTGACATTCTGAGGCCTCCCCTCACCAATTCAGGAGAAAAGGTGAGTTGGAAACTTCTTCCTAGGTAAGGCGCATCTGTTGATAAAGGGAAAATCCAGTTCTGAGAAGTTTCATTTTTTACCCAATTCCGCAGTTGCCAGTTTTGAGAAGGCTCGATCTTACTCCTTTCAACTCGCCTTGATAAGGCACATTAACCTTTGGATTCAGTTTCACAAGATTCCAAATTTCATTTTTGACCTAGCTCCTACTAGGGTTTCTAGTTCTAATCTGCAAGCAAGATGATTGGAACGAAGGTTGAAGATCATCTTGATGGAGCCACAAACTTCATCTCTCGGAAGTCTAGAGTTCTTCTCATCTTGGAAGAAAATTATCTCTTGAAGCTTGTCAACGAGAAGGTTCCAGAACCAGAAGTTGAAGAAGACAAATCTCATTGGAGGAAGAGTGATGCCAAAGCAAGAAGAATCTTGGTAGACTCAGTCAGAGATCATTTGGTTCCTCAAATCTCGCAAAAGAAGACAACTAGGAAGATGTTCAAAACCCTAAACAGGTTATTTGAGCACAATAGCATCAATGTGACTCTCACGTTGAGGAACCAACTATCAAATATGAAGATGTCCAAGTCGGGACCAATTGCCTCATACTTCATGAGGATCATAGAACTAAGGGACAAGCTAAGGCCCAGTGGAGAACCCATTGATGATAAGGAGCTTATCATCACTACTCTAAATGGTCTTCCAACATCTTCAGAGTCCTTCATTCAAACCATAAGTGGTCGAACCAAGTTGCCCAAATTTGACAGGTTATGGGCAGATTGCACCCATGAAGAAACAAGGATTGTAGCAAGACAGAGACTTCATGGCACTCAACCTTAGAAGAATCAAGCATTCATGGCCCATGCCAAGAAAGGCAAGGAAAAGAAGACAAAGTTTCACAATCACAAGCACCAAGAAAGGATATCAAGCTCTTCTCCAGATTAAAAGAAGAAGAAGAAGAAGGATCTCTCGCATATACAATGCTTCATCAACATATGGCCACTTTGCCAGAAATTGTAGAAGTTTAAACCAAAGGAAGAATGAAGCCTCAACTGCTGATGTTGATGAAGACACTCCTCACAAGAACTCAAGGAACGGTGATTGTTCGAAATTCTTCTTCTAGTGCTATTGATAATTAGGTGATGATATGAAGATCCACACTATGATGATCTTCCAGCAAGAAAATGAAGACTAGACGACTCTCATGATTCCTACAAGAAGGCAGTGGAAGCCCACAATAGTGTTAGTGGCCATTGGGAGTAGAGTTTAGTCTTGGTCAACATATCTCCAACATATGAGGGTTAAGAAAAGTACAAAAGGGCATTGGGCAGGATGGAAAGTAAGGATTTCTGATTGGGAAGCTAAACTAGTGCAAAGTCATCCATGGGTAGGGAGAAATAAAAAGCCACCCAAGAGAAAAAAAATGCGGGTACTTTTACTCCCCATTTTCCAAAGTGTAGCTTTAGCTAATCACTTTGGAAATGGATCTAAAAAAGAAATCGTTTAGGGCCTCAAAATGGCCCCGGTAGATCAAGACCCGAAAAAAAGTAAAAAACCGCAAAACTGGAAAGATGTACTCTGAGGCAGTGGAACAGGTGGGTGGCCACCAATATCCATCTGGATCAAGCTTGGGTGACCTACATCATTCATCTAACAAATATCGGTTTGGGAATTAGGGTTTTGGAGGCTAGTGAATGCCTATATATTGTATTGGATAGAATCTAGGCTTAGACACTACAACCTCGGTGGCCTTTGGATGCCATTCGTTATACACCCTTAGTGGTCGATGGTGGGCCAGAATAGTGTCAGTGGCCAAGCTAGACTTGTATCCTCGACGACGTTCAAATGCCAATAATTATACACCCTCAGTGGTCGGTGGTGGTCCGTGGTCGATGGCGAGCTAGAACTGTAATATCCCAAATAATGATATTCTACTGATTCTATGCAAAAGTCTTGAATAGCTGGGCATCCAAAACTTCCATGCAAAATTGTCCTAAATTATAGTTTGAATTTAGGGTTAGGGTTTGTAGGAAAGATTGTAACACTTACCATTGATACGCTGGCTGAAAATACTCATGAGAGAATACGCATGCGAGACAAGCCGAGCTGATGAAGAAATAACCTCTTTTTCCTTCGTAGTACCCCCAGTAGTCTGAATCAGCTAAGGTTGACGTTTTTGGTGGAGGGATGGTCTGTTTCAGCTGAAAGTTGGTCGGAGTGTAGGTGTGCCCGTGCAGGAGAAAATGGTCAGAGCATGCAGGAGTTTTGACCTCTCCAGGTACCCTAGCGAATTGATTCACGTGACTGATGCTCACTCCCCCACTCTTCTCTATTCTGCTGCTAGCTGCTCCAGGTGAGCAATCCGGTGGCTAATAATCACTCAAAGTAGTAGAGTGATCTTGTCGGTGAGGATGCATGCCACATGGGGAAGAAATATGGTGATTCGGACTCTCGGTGAATACCCTGGGGTTTCCCAGCTAAACCCCCCCGGCTATACGGATGAACCTGCAAATAATCTTCTGGCGTACACTGAAACACTGAATAAGGATGAATACGATAGATGCGGTGACAAACCTGAATGGTTTATCCTGAAGGAGACTAGGGTAGATATTGTACTGTCGAAACCTCGTTAGCTGAAGACACCGTCTTCAACCCCAACTGCCGTGGCTGCACGCTGTGCTGCTACTCAGAGCTCGAAATCAATAATAATCATAAAGTAACCTTATTTGGTCTCATTACCCTGTTAAATAGAATCTCATGAACTTTTATGGTTTGCATGTCACTTTTAGGGTTTCTGCTTTACTTTTGCCTGCATGCAATTCTATTTTAATGTTGACTTTTAAGCCTAAAGAAACAAGGCTTCTTCCGTCCGACTGATGACTTGACGCTAAAGGAATGTCCTGTAGTGCTCTAAGTATCAAATCCACTCAGTCAATTCCCTCTTATGCAGTACCTGCTCGAACCTATGGGAATTAAGTATGTTAGTGGGTGTTTGGTATGCTTAATTAGAGGGGGGACATTACAGTCCTCCTTGCTTGAAATTGTTTGTCCTCAAGCAACTGCAAACTAGGATGCTGCAATACCTGCTCTCCTTCCCATGTGGCGTCCTCCATGGGTAATTCCTTCCATTTCACCAGATACTCTCGAATCACCCTGTTTTGGAGCTTCCTTTCTTGTACCTGTAGGATTTGCTCTGGAATTAGTACCAGTAGCCCTTCATCATCTAGAGGAGGTAATTCTGTGGATGGAGCAATGTGTTGTCCTAATGTTTTCTTGAGACTGGACACATGGAATACAATGTGAATCTTTCTTTCTTTCGGTAGTTCTAGCTCATAAGCCACCTCCCCAACCTTCCGAATTACCTTGTAAGGACCATACAAGTGACGTTTTAGTTTCTCTGCCCCTTTTTGTTTGAGGGAAGATTGCCTATATGATTGTAATCGCAAATATACCAGATCTCCTACCTCGAAGCTCCTCTCAACCCTGTGTATGTCTGCGTATGGTTTCTGTTGATTATGTGCGGCCTATAAGTTTTCTTTTAGGATTTTGAGAATATCCTGACTGTCCTATATCCAATATTTGGCCTTGGGTGCTCTGCTGTCTCCAAATGATAGATCTGCGAAGCTCAGCGCCTCATAGCCATACAATGCTTTAAAAGGTGTATGACGAATGGCATTTAAAGGTCATTGGGAGTAGAATTTAGGCTCGGTTAACATCCATTTGGATGTACATCATTCTCTATTGAAAGGTCTGAGCTCGGGGGAGACAATAGTGTTCTATTGTCTATAGTTGGGCGGTGATAGATCATCACCGTGGTTAAACGAGCTCCACATCCAGTTTGTTTTTGTACTCTTACTACCCATTTTCCAAAGTGTAGCTTTAGCTAATCACTTTGGAAAATGGATAAAAAAAAAATTGCTTAGGGCCTCAAAATGGCCCCGGAAGATCAAGACCCCTAAAAAGGTAAAAAACCGCAAAATTGGAAAGATGTACTCTGAGGCAGTGGAACAGGTGGT
Source organism: Pseudotsuga menziesii (assembly GCA_001517045.1). Taxonomy (NCBI): domain Eukaryota; kingdom Viridiplantae; phylum Streptophyta; class Pinopsida; order Pinales; family Pinaceae; genus Pseudotsuga; species Pseudotsuga menziesii. The sequence continues at coordinate 134,591 of LPNX010687220.1, forward strand.
TGGCCACCGATATCCATATGGATCAAGCGTGGGTGACCTACAACAATCCTCTAGCAAATATCGGTTTGGGAATTAGGGTTTTGGAGGCTAGTGAATGCCTATATATTGTATTGGATAGAATGTAGGCTTAGACACTACAGCCTCAGTGGCCTTTGGATGCCATTCGTTATACACTCTTAGTGGTCAATGGTGGGCCATAACAGTGTTAGTGGCCAAGTCTGAGTTGTACGCCTGAAGACAGTCAAATGTCGTTCATTATACACCCTTAGTGGTCTGTGGTGGTATTGTCTATGGGTGGGAGGTGATAGATCATCACCGTGGTTAAACGAGCTCCACATCCAGTTTGTTTATGTGCTTTGTCTTTCTTCTAGTGATCTTGGTTTTACAACTGCCAATTTCTAACATGGTATGAAAACAGTTCTAGAAGCCATTATCGAAAGCTAGGGCTTGACATACTCAGGCCTCCCTTCACCAATCCAGGAGAAAAAATGTCTTGGAAACTTCACCCAAGGGAAGACATCTCTATTGATGAAAAAAATTCTAGTTCTCAGAAGTTTCATTTTTTACCCAATTTCAGTCCATAGTTTTGGCTCGATCTTATCTCCTCTCAACTCGCGTTGATAAGCAAGATTAACCTTTGGATTCAGTTTCACAAGATTCCAAATTTCATTTTTGACCTAGCTCTTACTAAGGTTTATAGTTCAAATCTGCAGGCAAGATGATTGGAATGAAGGATGAAGATCATCTTGATGGAGCTACAAACTTCATCTCTCGGAAGTCTAGAGTTCTCATCTTGGAAGAAAATGATCTCCTAAAGCTTGTCAATGAGAAGGTTCCAAAACCAGACGTTGAAGAAGACAAGTCTCATTGGAGGAAGAGTGATGCCAAAGCAAGAAGAATCTTGGTAGACTCAGTCAGGGATCATTTGGTTCCTCAAATATCGCAAAAGAAGACGTCTAGGAAGATGTTCAAAACCTTAAAGGAATGATGATTGTTAATGGCCAAACCTCACTTGTATGGGTGACAACATTCAAATGCCATTGATTATACACCCTTAGTGGTCGGTGGTGGACAACCACAGTGTTAGTGGGCGCCCACTAACACCTTGGTGGTCCACCACCGACCACTAAGGGTGTATAATGGAAGGCATTTTAAGGCCATCGGGGATAGAAGTCAGGCTTAGCCACTGACACGATTGTGGCCCACAATCGACCTACAAGTGTGTAGGACGAATGGAATTTAAAGGCCACATGGAGCAGAATTTAGGCTCGGTGAACATCCATTTGGATGTACATCGTTCTCTATTGAAAGGTTTGAGCGCGGGGGAGACAATAATGTTGTATTGTCCATGGTTGGGAGGTGATAGATCATCACAGTGGTTAAACGAGCTCCACACCCAGTTTGTTTATGTGCTCAGTCTTTCTTATAGTGATCTTGGTTTTACAACCGCCAATTTCTAACATGGTATCAAAGTTGTTTTAGAAGCCATTGTCAAAAGCTAGGGCTTGACATTCAAATTTGCAGGCAAGATGATTGGAATGAAGGATGAAGATCATTTTGACAGAGCCACAAACTTCATCTCTTGGAAGTATAGAGTTCTCAACTTGGAAAAAAATGATCTCTTAAAGCTTGTTAATGAGAAGGTTTCAAAACCAGATGTTGAAGAAGACAAGTCTCATTGGAGGAAGAGTGATGCTAGATCAAGAATAATCTTGGTAGACTCAGTTAGGGATCATTTGGTTCTTTAAATCTCGCAAAAGAGGACGACTAGGAAGATGTTCAAAACCGTAAATGAATGATGATTGTTAATGGCCAAGCCTGACTTGTATGGGCGATGACGTTCAAATGTCGTTCATTATACACCCTTAGTGGTCGGTGGTGGACAACCACAGTGTTAGTGGGCGCCCACTAACAACTTGGTTGTCCACCACCGACCACTGAGGGTGTATAATGGAAGGCATTGTAAGGCCGTCAGGGATAGGAGTCAGTCTTGGCCACTGACACTATTTGGCCCACATTCGACATACAAGGTGTACGACGAATGGCATTTAAAGGCCACTTGGAGCAAAATTTAGGCTCGGTTAACATCCATTTTTGATGTACATCCTTCTCTATTGAAAGGTCTGAGCTCGGGGGAGACAATTGTGTTTTATTGTCTATGGTTGGGAGGTGATAGATCATCACCGTGGGTAAACGAGTTCCACACCCAGTTTGTTTATGTGCTCCGTCTTTCTTCTAGGGATCTTGGTTTTACAACTACCAATTTCTAACATGGTATCAAAGTAGTTCTTGAAGGCTTTGTCGAAAGCTAGGGCTTGACATTCTGAGGCCTTCCCTCACCAATCCATGAGAAAAAGTGACATGGAAATTTCGCCCAAGGGAAGGCACATCTATTGATGAAAGAAAAATTCAGTTCTGAGAAGTTTCATTTTTGACCCAATTTCGGTCCGTAGTTCTAGCTTGATCTTATCTCCTCTCAACTCGCCTTGATAAGGCACATTAACCTTTGGATTCAATTTCACAAGATTCCAAATTTCATTTTTGACCTAGCTCCTACTAGGGTTTCTAGTTCAAATCTGTAGGTAAGATGATTGGAATGAAGGTTGAAGAGCATCTTGATGGAGCCACAAACTTCATCTCTTGGAAGTCTAGAGTTTTCATCGGGAGAAAATGATCTCTTAAAGCTTGTCAATGAGAAGGTTCCAGAACCAGACGCTGAAGAAGACAAGTCTCACTGGAGGAAGAGTGATGCCAGAGTAAGAAGAATCTTGGTACACTCAGTTAGGGATCATTTGGTCCCTCAAATCTCGCAAACGAAGACGACTAGGAAGATGTTCAAAATCGTAAAGGAATGATGATTGTTAATGGCCAAACCTCACTTGTATGGGCGATGGCGTTCAAATTCCGTTCATTATACACACTTAGTGGTCGGTGGTGGACAACCACAGTGTTACTGGGCGCCCACCAACACCTTGGTGGTCCACCACTGAACACTGAGGGTGTATAATTGAAGGAATTTTAAGGCCGTTGGGGATAGAAGTTAGGCTTGGCCACTGACACTATTGTGGCCCACAATCGACCTACAAGGGTGTATGATGAATGGCATTTAAAGGCCATGGGGAGTAGAATTTAGGCTCAGTCAACATCCATTTCGATGTACATCGTTCTCTATTGATAGGCCTGAGCTCAGGGGAGACAATAGTGTTGTATTGTCTATGGTTGGGAAGTGATAGATCATCACCGTGGTTAAACGAGCTCCACACCCAGTTTGTTTATGTGCTCTGCCTTTGTTCTAGTGGTCTTAGTTTTACAACTACCAATTTCTAACATGGTATCAAAGCAATTCTAGAAGCCGTTGTTGAAAGCTAGGGCTCGACATTCTGAGGCCTCCCCTCACCAATCCAGGAGAAAAAGTGACTTAGAAATTTCGACCTCCCCTCATTAATCCAGGAGAAAAAGTGACTTGGAAACTTCGCCCAAGGGAAGGCGCATCTATTGATGAAGGAAAAATTCAGTTCTGAGAAGTTTCATTTTTGACCCAATTTTGGTCCATAGTTTTGGCTCAATCTTATCTCCTCTCAACTCGCCTTGATAAGACATATTAACCTTTGGATTCAGTTTCACAAGATTCCAAACTTCATTTTTGACCTAGCTCCTACTCGGGTTTCTAGTTCAATTTTGCAGGCAAGATGTTTGGAATGAACGTTGAAGATCATCTTGATGGAGCCACAAACTTCATCTCTTGGAAGTCTAGAGTTCTCATCTTTTGTAATATCTCAAATATTGATATTTTCTATTACTATGCAAAGTTATTGAAATATCCGCACATGAAAACTGCCATGTAGAATTCCCCTATTTTATAGCTGAAATTAGGGTTAGGGTTTGCAGGATAGAATGAACACTTACCACTGATAAGCTGGCTGAATATGATCGAGAGAAAATACGCATGCAAGATGTACTGAGTTGATGAAGAAATGAGCTCGTTTTCCGCCGTAAAACCCTGGTAGTTTGAATCAGCTAAGTATGACGTTTTTGCTGAAGGGATGGTCAGTTTCTGTTGAAAATAGGTCGAAGGGTAGGTGTGTTCGTGCCAGAGAGGATGGCTAGAGCATGCAAGAGTTTTGACCTCTCCAGATGCCCTAGCGAATTGATCTACCAGTCTGCTACTCATGCCCCCACACCTCTGTAATATGTCGTTAGCTGCCCCAGGTGCACAATTTGATGGCTGATAATCACTCAAGGCAGTAGAGTGATCTTATCAATGAGGGTGCAAGCCACATGCGGAAGAAATATGATGATCCAGAGTCTTGGTGAATAACTTGGGTTTTCCAGCTAAATGCCCCCAGCTGTATGGATGTACATGCAAATAATCTTCTGGCATATACTTAAACAATGGATAATGATGAATCACTACTACATTTCGATCCAAAATCCGACGGCGCGTGGATTTCTCTTTTTAAACTTACCAAAAATCACAAGGATACATTTTTTTTTTGTAAATGTGGCCACAAGCGTCGGTGAAGCGACGACTATTCTCATAACCGTCGGTTAAGCGACGGATCGTTAGTAAGCGTCGCTTAAGCGACAGCGCCATTGATTTTATTTTTTATTGTGAAAATTATAGATGTGTGACAAAAACTAACTAAATATAAATGACACTTATAATGAGAAAATCTTAGAAACAAATACATGATGCTTTAAGAAACAAAAACAGCAGCCAAAGTAGACGAGGGTAGAAAGGACGTCCACCATCCTAGTTCGAATTCGCAGGAATTGATTATTGAACACATCAGTTTCTATCAAACATTCTATCTCCCAACATTCTGGGTGGGATATCTAAACCCAACGTACACGAAAGTCCAGCCAATACGCCCACCATGGGGCTACCAATTGAGGTTTTTCTTTTGTATTGATACAAAAGTATTATCGATTGGGGTTGGGTTCTTAAATCAAGTAGAAAAATAATTAAGATCTTTTTATTACGATCGTTTAGCGTTTGCCAGCAATTATAACGATAATATTTAAAATATATATTTTTTAACTTTTTAAAAAGAAACATAGAAGAGAAGAGAAATGAAAAATTAGAAATAACAAAATGAAAAAGGTTGGAAAAAGTATATCTTATTATTAATTTAAACTTTTCCAATTAAAATAAAAAATATCAATATTTATTTTTATTTTAAGATTATATTAATAGTAGTCATTTATATATATTATGTACTCAAAATAAGGATCATTATGAAATATGATATGAGCAATTACATTGAAATAGACATTATATCTTCAATTCGGGCTTCGGTGACGGCTTTGAAAGCCATCATACATACTCATGCAAATTGTTAAGGAAACTACCACTTGCAGGTATACCTGTGTGGGATTAAGTGTCAATGTGGAGGAGGATTATGGTGGAAACTGCATTATGGTTTCTATTATGATGGATATATCCTTTGCTTTCATGCAAGTTGCATATTGAATATGCTAGTGAAGTATAGAAAGAAAATCAAAATGAGGAGTTGAGCTAGAGGCTATGATGGTAAAAGCATGTAGGTTTGGGAAAATTCATCGTCTCAATTTATGGTCATTTCCCTTCTTGTTCAAAGAGAGTTGGAGTTGAAGTTTATTGCTCTTAGTTTTTTTAGGGTTTATGAGAAGCAAGAGCTTGTATTGCTTTTGAAGGTTGAAGACACTAAGATCAGGCTATGCTTGGGACTACCAGTAGACCACGAGCTTTGTTGTAAGGAGTAGAGGTGGATGAAGGGGAAAGGGGGCTCAACCAATGTCCTAAGATGATATTCGAGGTGGAGGACTTTGTGATTGGTTACCTTCGCGAGACTCCTACAAGAATTCATAGGGAAATCACAAAGGCTGAGGAATGGGCGAAGTAGGAGAAGGAAGTGACCAGGGAAGACATCTACTCCATGGTTTTTAGATGTCGACAATTCCAGGATTCAACATATGAAATTCTTTAGGATAATATGGCTCTACTACCAAATTAAATCATTTCGAGGGAGAGTGTTCTTGGAACACAAGGAGGAAACGAAAGAGATTATTCTCCAATTGGAGGAGCTATAGGAGTTTTATAGAGAGATGCAAGCCCAAATCAATTTGATCGTAAAAACAAAAGTTAGCCATTTTGGAACCAAAACTAGAGAAATGGACGACACTCCTTTGGCCTTCATCTCTGAGGTGCCACTTATTTTGATTCTAATGAT
>LPNX010687220.1:144973-171171 GCA_001517045.1 Pseudotsuga menziesii
TATGAAGACAATGTTATCAGAACCGATCGACCCCAAAAACAAGAACTGTACATGAACAGGTAAAAAACAGGACACAAACCGGCCGACCAAAAAATACTGAAAATATTCAATTTAAAAAAAATCTTATCATGTACATCCATGCAAATCCAGAGGCACTAGTGTTTCTTGGTCTTCTTGGAGTATCTGGGAGCATATTGGAGGTCTATGGTTTATCTCTTGGAGTTTGGAGATTAGGGTTTTGTGATAAAACCCTAGGGTGGATTTGTGAAGAAGATATGAGAGGATATCTTGCCTTGAAGGATTTGTTGGGGTGATTCTTGCATATTGGAGCTCCTTGGTTGAGCTGGGATTTTGTTGATTTGCCCTAGCTAGGGTTTAAGAGATGGGAGGACTTGCACTAGCCTTGAGAGAAGGCTATGGTATGTTCTTGTACTTCATCTTGAGCCTATTAATGAAGTTTCCAGCTGTCCAAAACTCGTGCAATTTCCAGATTTGAATTTCAGCATTATATGTTATTCATTCATTGTTATTTACATTTATTTATGTCTTGCTGATTTGACATAAGTAAAAGGACAAATTGGCAAGTGATTTGCAATCTAACAGAAGACAATAAGGGGCTGATTTTATTACTGTCATACTTCTTTTGTATTGCTGTTATCAACTTATCACTGCTATATGGTGCATTTTCAGATCTGGTATTGGCTGATAAGTTGCCCTATAAGGGGCTGAAACTTATCCTTCGGTATTTTTTCTCCGTGAATTGCCGGAAGGTTTGGGGCTGTTTGGAAGTGAAATATTGTACTCTTTCTACTGCTGCTTTGTAGTCCGTACTTTATTTTACAACAGTCCTAAGGCTGGAAATTCTAGGGCCAAGATCTGAGAAACCTTCATGGATGAAGGTGAAATTTCTGAATCGCATCAAATTGTCAATTCCAGACAGAATTTCAACAGTAGTTTTATATACAACTGTGCTGTTACAAAGTAGTGCAGCAATGCGGCATTTAAACTGGTTTGTTTGCTGAAAGTATTTTTCATTGAATACTTCACAATTGTATTTAATTAGATTTCAGCTGTTTGATAAAGGTTTTGGAGCCATTTTCAAGGTTTTACTAAGCCAAACTTAAAAACAGAAGATGGGGAATTTAGAGAAAGATACCTGAAAGTACTATTTTTTTGGAATAGTAGCCTCAAAATTCGACTGTTGAACACTTCAAAACCTTCTCAAATGGCTTCAAATACTTCAATATGAGTGTAAATGGCTCTGCAATTTCCTAAATGTCCAAGCACTTGTAAGAAGAGTTCCAAGATGAAGAATTTGAGGAAAATAGAGTTTTTAGAAGTCAGATAATTTTCTGAGGTGAAAATGCCAAAACGCTGCTCTCAAAGCGCTTAGCAAATCCTCACAAACTGTAGCAAATCCGTTTCTTGTCTCTTTTTCATGAAATGATGGCGCCTATGTCATATTTGGGGGTTAAATGAAATAAATATTTCAAAAAACCATAATAGCCATACCTATTCAATCTTGGGAGTATGGTGAATATTGATCAGGTAATACTTGGTCAACCTTATCTTGTCGAGAGTTGAGCAATTGATTGTCCCAGGGTCATACTCGCAATCCTTGCAAGTACAGGTCATAGTTCTAACTAGGGTAACTATTTTTTCAAGCAAAAAAGGAAAATACTGTAGTCAGGTTTCCTATTTTTCTAATCTGTGTCAGTCAATGACTGTGGAAGGGGATAACCTGCGATGCATGCAACAGATAAGAGATTTTTTTAATAGTGAAGGATACTAACCACTTAGAGATCACTCACTGCATGCTCTATCTTGCTTGCTTATTTATTCAGATATTTGTGTGCCTGTCTGAGATCTAAAGACTTTGACTGTCATGATATGTTACAAAGAGGCTATGGAGTTTGTTAAGGAGAATGAATCTCATTTTACCTTCCATATTGGCTGCAGTGTCAGTCCCCCCAGGGAGTGATTGAATGTATTACAAATTGACAATTACCATGTCACAACTTGCTATTATAGGAGATAACAAGGAAAAATAACCCAAGGAGAACATAAACATATACAAGACTGACCTAATGCTACCCTTATCTTGCTTCTTTCTTTTCAGTGTGAAGTTTTAAAAATGCGGGTGCTTTGGGGAAAGTTTCTGAAAGTTGTTCTCAGTTATATTTTTAAGCATTTAGTTATCTGTACCCTCCTATTTCCCAGAACTTATCTTTCACATTTCCATTAAATTTAAAGTTTCAATGTATCCAAATATTTGCCAGACATTTCTATAAGTTGTTTCCCTTTAGTTTGGTGGAAAGCTTTCAATTAATATCAAATGGTGTTTTGGTAGATCAAGACATCAGACTCTGCAATTTATGTATAAATTTTTATTGAAAGTGAAGAACTAATCATAATATTTATTTTTTATTTAAAGCAAAGAAACGATCACAATATTTTCATGGGGTTTCAGTGTATCAAAATATTTGCCAGACAATCTTGAAGTCGTTTTCATTTAGTTGGTGGAAAGCTTTCAACTAGTAGTGATGTTGTTGGTCAAGAAATTAGAGTCTGCATTTTTTTATTACTTAATTTAAAATTTAAATAGAAGAGCTAATGACAATATTTCATATTTTATTTAAAGCGAAAAACTAATCACAATATTTCTGTGAACTATGCACTAACAGGTTGCCTTCAAGCTTCTTGGCGGTACTATGTCCGGCATGTCTGTTGATCCTAAAGCAGTATGTTAACCTTCTTGACAAAGTTGCCAATTTCTTTGTCTTGTTTTTTTCTTTTCCCTTTTCTTACTCAATTGTCTGATAGCAAAGTTGGAATCAATAAATTTTAAAATTTAAGGTAATTATTAGCGTTAATTTTGTAAAAGTACTTTTATAGTCTGCTTTCTTGCACTTGTGTAATAGAAAGTTGATCTCCTAGAGTATTGTGTTTAGTAAGGAAATTTAAATTGCTTATATACAGTTGATTCTTCTAATGTGATGCAACCATTTTATTTGTGGTTTAATTGCTCTTAATATCATTGAGTTACAAGGCGTGCATAAAACTCTTATGGATGCTCACTTGTTTACTAGGCATACTTGATGTCTGTGAACATATCTATACTCTGACTTCAGTCAAAACATTGACTGAGTTTCAAAAATAATTTATTTTCTAGTTGACTAAAGATGCATGGCTTATATTCAATGATCACAGCAAGTTGGAAATGTTTAAAGAATGAATTGATGAATATCTCTGCAAGCATTAGCCTTACTAGTAACATGAAATATCTTTTTTCATGTTGTGTTACCCAAAATAACCAAGAAAATACCCAATGTGCCTAATATGGAGAACATAGCTGTGGAGCACAGCTCTAAATTTCTAAAATATTATAGCCATAGGTGTTGCACTGCAACCTTAACAAATCAAGATATGGAAGCAGATGTCCATAATTTTTTTTTATAGAATATCTTAAGCATGTGTTTTTGAGAGAGTTTAAATCCTTGATGATGGATGATGGGTTCTCAACTGCAACATTAGAATAGTCAAACAATGGATGCAACTAATTTCCAAAGCCAATGACTAAGTTAAATAGACTCTCTGTACACTCATTTGCCCAACATTATTCATATTCATCCCATTGATGCAGGGGCATCCCACCAGCTTTCTGGAAATCCTGTATCAATTAAAAAAACCGATCGAGTTTGTTCCTTAGCGTTTATTTGTTCTGTTTTCGAGTCAATCTCATCTTAGGGAGAGCCTTGGTGTGCATTTCTAAGCATGTTATGCATTTCCTAAGTTTTAGCAGATTTATGACATTATGCTACATAGCAATTTAAAGCTTGATCGCGTTTCCTGAGCACATTAAAAGGTCTAGAGAATCATTCCACATCATGTTCATGTTTCAGATATCACCCAGAGTGCATTTTTCCAACTTCAGCAAAAACAGGCAAAAAAAGAATCATTTGATGCCATCTGAAAGTGTAGAAGGATAATAGACCTGGGATACTATAGCCTAGTACCTTTTAATTTCTTCAGGCCTGCAAATTCACTCGTTGGCATGCATTTTTCGGAGCCATGTCAACGTGATTCGCAACTTCTGTATAGGAAGTCAATTTTCATGGATTTTGTGACAACTGAGGTTTTAAGGTTGAAATTGAAAATCTAACACTGTGGGCAGGTCTGGCAGGCCATGAACAACACTAAGCAAGTTCCAAATCATCATTTGGATAATTGTTGAAGCTTGGGGGTGCATTTTTCCAATTTTACCAAAAAATAAATACATCTACATTGCAGTTCTAGAAGCCATTATAGAAAGCTAGGGCTTGACATTCTCAGGCCTCCCCTCACTAATCCAGTAGTAAAAGTGACTTGGAAACTTCGCCCAAGGCTAAAGGCGCATCTATTGATGAAGGAAAAATCCGGTTTTGAGAAGTTTCTTTTTTGACCCAATTTCGGTCCATAGTTTTGGCTCGATCTTATCTCTTCTCAACTCGCCTTGATAAGGCACATTAACCTTTGGATTTAGTTTCACAAGATTCTAATCTTCATTTTTGACCTAGCTCCTACTAGGGTTTCTAGTTTAAATCTGCAGGTAAGATGATTGGATTGAAGGTTGAAGATCATCTTGATGAATCCACAAACTTCATCTCTTGGAAGTCTAGAGTTCTCATCTTGGAAGAAAATGATCTCTTAAAGCATGTCAATGAGAAGGTTCCAGAACCAGACGCTGAAGAAGACAAGTCTCATTGGAGGAAGAGTGATACTAGAGCAAGAAGAATCTTGGTAGACTCAGTCAGGGATCATTTGGTTCCTCAAATCTCGCAAAAACAGACGACTAGGAAGATGTTCAAAACCCTAAAAGAATGATGATTGTTAATGGCCAAGTCTGACTTGTATGGGCGACGATGTTCAAATGCCGTTCATTATACACCCTTAGTGGGCCTTAATGGTCGGTGGTGGACCACCACAATGCTAGTGGGCACCAACTAACACCTTGGCGGTCCACCACCGTCCAATGAGAGTGTATAATGGAAGGCATTGTAAGGTCGTTGGAGACAGGAGTCAGTCTTTCCCACTGATACTATTGTTGCCCACAATCGACCTACAAGGGTGTACAACGAATGGCATTTAAAGGCCGTTGGGAGTAGAATTTAGGCTCGGTCAACATCCATTTGGATGTACATCGTTCTCTATTGAAAGGTCTGAGCTCGGGGGAGACATTAGTGTTGTATTGTCTATGGTTGGGAGGTGATAGATCATCACCGTGGTTAAACGAGCTCCACACCTAGTTTGTTTATGTGCTCTGCCTTTCTTCTAGTGATCTTTGTTTTAAAACTGCCAATTTTTAACATGGTATCAAAGCAGATCTAGAAGCCATTGTCGAAAGCTAGGGATTCACATTCTGAGGCCTCTCCTCACCAATCCAGGAGAAAAAGTGAATTGGAAATTTTGCCCAAGGGAAGACGCATCTATTGATGAAGGACAAATTCAGTTCTGAGAAGTTTCACTTTTGACCCAATTTCGGTCCGTGGTTTTGGTTCGATCTTATCTCCTGTCAACTTGTCTTGATAAGGCACATTAACCTTTCGATTCAGTTTCACAAGATTCCAAACTTTATTTTTGACCTAGCTCCTATTAGGGATTTTAGTTCAAATCTGCAGGCAAGATGATTGGAATGAAGGTTGAAGATTATATTGTTGGTGCCACAAACTTCATCTCTTGGAAGTCTAGAGTTCTCATCTTGGAAGAAAATGATCTCTTAAAGCTTGTCAATGAGAAGGTTCCAGAACCAAACGCTGAAGAAGACAAGTCTCATTAGAGGAAGAGTGATGCCAGAGCAAGAAGAATCTTGGTAGATTCCGTCAGGGATCATGTGGTTCCCCAAATCTTGGAAAAGAAGACGACTAGGAAAATGTTCAAAACCCTAAAGGAATGATGATTGTTAATGGCCAAGCTTGACTTGTATGGGCGACGACGTTTAAATACCGTTCATTATACACCCTCAGTGGTCGGGTGGTGGACCACCAAGTTGTTAGTGGGTGCTTGTATGGGCGACGACATTCAAATGTCGTTCATTATACACACTTAGTGGTCGGTGGTCGACCACCACAGTGTTAGTGGGCGCCCACTAACAACTTGGTGGTCCACCACCCGACCACTGAGGGTGTATAATGGAAGGCATTTTATGGCCGTCAGGGATAGAAGTCAGGCTTGGCCATTGACACTATTTTGGCCCACAATCGACCTACAAGGGTGAATGATGAATGACATTTAAAGGCCACTAGTAGTAGAATTTAGGCTCAGTCAACATCCATTTGGATGTACATCTTTCTCTATTGAATGGTGTGAGCTCGGGGGAGACAATAGTGTTGTATTGTCTATGGTTGGGAGTTGATAGATCATCATCGTGGTTAAACAAGGTCCACACCCAATTTGTTTGTGCTCTGTCTTTCATCTAGTGATCTTGGTTTTACAACTGCCAATTTCTAACATGATATCAAAGCAGTTCCAGAAGCCATTGTCGAAAGCTAGGGCTTGACATTGTGAGGTTGCCCCTCACCAATCCAGGAGAAAAAGTGACTTGGAAACTTCACCCAAGGGAAGGCGCATCTATTGATGAAAGACAAATCCACCTTATCTTATTTACTCTCAACTCACTTTGATAAGGCACATTAACCTCTGGATTCAGTTTCACATGATTCCAAACTTTATTTGCGACCTAGCTCCTACTAGGATTTTTAGTTCAAATTTGCAGGCAAAATGATTGGAATGAAGGTTGAAGATCATCTTGATGGAGTCACAAACTTCATCGCTTGGAAGTCTAGAGTTCTCATTTTAGAAGAAAATGATCTCTTAAAGCTTGTCAATGAAAAGGTTCCAGAAACAGACGCTGAAGAAGACAAGTCTCATTGGAGGAAGAGTGATGCTAGAGCAAGAAGAATCTTGGTAGATTCAGTCAGGGATCATTTGGTTCCCCAAATCTCTCAAAAGAAAACGACTAGGAAGATGTTCAAAACCCTAAAGGAATGATTATTGTAAATGGCAAAGCCTGACTTGTATGAGCGACGACGTTCAAATGCCGTTCATTATACGCCCTCAGTGGTCGGTGGTGGACCACCGCGCCCACTAACACGTTCGTGGTCCACTATCGACCACTAAGGGTGTATAATGGAAGGTATTTTAAGGCCGCCGAGGATAGAAGTCAGCCTTGGCCACTAACACTATTGTGGCCCACAATCACCCTGCAAGGGTGTAGGTCGAATGACATTTAAATGCCACTGGGAGTAGAATTCAAGCTCTGTCAACATTGAAAAGTTTGAACTCGGGGGAGACAATAGTGTTGTATTGTCTATGGTTTGGAGGCGATAGATCATCACCGTGGTTAAACGAGTTCCACACCTAGTTTGTTTAGGTGCTTTGTCTTTCTTCTAGTGATCTTGGTTTTACAGCTGCCAATTTCTAACATGGTATCAAAGCAGTTTTACAAGCCATTGTCGAAAGCTACGGCTTAACATTCCAAGGCCTCCCCTCACGAATCCAGGAGAAAAAGTGATTTGGAAACTTCGCCCAAGGGAAGGCGCATCTATTGATGAAAGATAAATCCAGTTCGGCAAAGTTTCATTTTTGACCCAATTTCGGTCCATAGGTTTGGCTCGATCTTATCTCCTCTAAACTCGCCTTAACAAGGCACATTAACCTTTGGATTTAGTTTCACAAGATTCCAAACTTATTTTTTGACCTAGCTCCTACTACGGTTTCTAGTTCAAATCTACAAGAAAGATGATTGGAATGAAGGTTGAAGATCATATTGTTGGAGCCACAAACTTCGTCTCTTGGAAGTCTAGAGTTCTCATCTTGGAAGAAAATGATCTCTTAAAGCTTGTAAATGTGAAGGTTCAAGAACCAGACACAGAAGACGACAAGTGTCATTGGCGGAAGAGTGATGGCAGAGTAAGAAGAATCTTGGTAGACTCAGTCAGGGATCATTTGGTTCCTTAAATCTTGCAAAAGAAGACGACTAGGAAGATGTTCAAAACCCTAAAGGAATGATGATTTTTAATGGCCAAGCCTAACTTGTATGGGCGACAACGTTCAAATTTCGTTCATTATACACCCTCAGTGGTTGATGGTGGACCACCACAGCGTTAGTGGGCGCCCACTAGCGCTGTGGTAGTGCACCACCGACCACTGAGGATGTATAATGGAAGGAATTATAAGGCCATCGGGGATAGAAATCAGGCTTGGCCACTGACACTAATGTGGCCCACAATCGACTTACAAGGGTGTATGACGAATGGCATTTGAAGGCCACTGGGAGTAGAATTTGGGCTTGGTCAACATTCATTTGGATGTACATCGTTCTCTATCGAAACGTCTAAGATCGGGGTAGACAATAGTCTTGTATTGTCTATGGTTGGGAGGTGATAGATCATCACCGTGGTTAAACGAGCTCCACACCCAATTTGTTTATGTTCTCTGTCTTTCTTCTAGTGATATTGGTTTTACAACTACCAATTTTAACATGGTATCAAAGTAGTTCTAGAAGCCATTGTCGAAAGCTAGGGCTGGACATTCTGAGGCCTCCCCTCACCAATCCAGGAGAAAAAGTGACTTGGAAACTTCGAAGAAAAAATCCAGTCCTGAGAAGTTTCATTTTTGACCCAATTTCGGTCCATAGTTTTTGCTCGATCTTATCTCCTCTCAACTCGATTTGATAAAAGCACATTAACCTTTGGATTTAGTTTCACAAGATTCTAAATTTCATTTTTGACCTAGCTCCTATTAGGATTTCTATTTCAAATCTGCAGGCAAGATGATTGGAATAAAGGTTGAAAATCATTTTGATCGAGCCACAACTTCATCTCTTGGAAGTCTAGAGTTCTCATCTTGGAAGAAAATGATCTCTTAAAGCTTGTCAATCAGAAGGTTCCAGAACCAGACACTGAAGAAGACAAGTCTCATTGGAGAAAGAGTAATGACAGAGCAAGAAGAATCTTGGTAGACTCAGTTAGGGATTGTTTGGTTCATGGAATCTCGCAAAAGAAGACGACTAGGAAGATGTTCAAAACCCTAAAGGAATGACGATTGTTAATGCCAAGCCTGACTTGTATGGGCGACGACGTTCAAATGCCTTTCATTATCCAACCTTAGTGGTTGGTGGTGGACTACCAAGGTGTTAGTGGGCACACACTAACAGCTTGGTGGTCTACCATCGACCACTGAGGGTGTATAATGGAAGGCATTTTAAGGCCATCAGGGATAGAAGTCAAGTTTGGCCACTGATATTATTGTGGCCCACAATCGACTTACAAGGGTGTATGACGAATGGCATTTAAAAGCCACTGAGAGAAGAATTTAGCCTCGGTCAACATCCATTTGGATGTACATCGTTTTCTATTGAAAGGTTTGAGCTCGGGGGAGACAATAGTGTTGTATTTTCTATCGTTGGGAGGTGATAAATCATCACCATGGTTAAACGAGCTCCACACCCAGTTTCTTTATGTGCTCTGTCTCTCTTCTAGTGATCTTGGTTTTACAACTCCCAATTTTTAACATGGTATGAAAGCAGTTCTACAAGCCATTGTCGAAAGCTATGGCTTTGCATTTTGGGGCCTCCCCTCAACGAGCCAGGAGAAAAAGTTACTTGGAAACTTCACCCAAGGGAAGGCGCATCTATTGAGGAAGGAAAAATCCAGTTCTAAGAAGTTTTATTTTTGACCCAATTTCGGTCCATAGTTTTGGCTTGATGTTATCTCTTCTCAACTCGCCTTGATAAAGTACATTAACTTTTTTATTCCGTTTCACAAGATTCGAAACTTCATTTTTGACGTAGCTCCTACTAGGGTTTCTAGTCCAAATCTGCAGGCAAGATGATTGAAATGACGGTTGAAAATCATCTTGATAGAGCCACAAACTTCATCTCTTGGAAGTCTAGAGTTCTCATCTTGTAAGAAAATGATCTCTTAAAGCTTGTTAATGAGAAGGTTCCAAAACCACACGCTGAAGAAGACAAGTCTCATTGGAGGAAGAGTGATGCCAGAGCAAGAAGAATCTTGCTAGACTCGGTCATGGATCATCTGGTTCTTCAAATCTCGCAAAAGAAGAAGACTAGGAAGATGTTCAAAACCCTAAATGAATGATGATTCTTAATGACCAAGCCTGACTTGTATGGGCGATGACATTCAAATGTCGTTTATTATACACCCTTAGTGGTCAGTAGTAGACCACCACAATGTTAGTGGGTGCCCACCAACACCTTGGTGGTCCACCACCGACCACTGAGGGTGTATAATAGAAGGCATTTTAAAGCCGTCGGGTATAGAAGTCAGACTTGGCTTCTGACACTATTGTGGCCGACAATCGACCTAGAAGGGTGTATGACGAACGGCATTTAAAGACCATTGGGAGTAGAATTTAGGCTCGGTCAACATCCATTTGGATGTACATCGTTCTCTATTGAAAGGTCTGGGCTCGGGGGAGACAATAGTGTTGTATTGTCTATGGTTGGGAGGTGATAGATCATCACTGTGGTTAAACGAGCTCCACACCTATTTTGTTTATGTGCTTTGTCTTTCTTCTAGTGATCTTGGTTGGACAACTACCAATTTCTTACATGGGATCAAAACAGTTCTAGAAGCCATTATCGAAAGCTAGGGCTTGACATTCTCAGGCCTCCCCTCACTAATCCAGGAGAAAAAGTTACTTGGAAACTTTGTCCAAGGGAAGGAACATCTATTGGTGAAGGAAAATACAATTCTGAGAAGTTTCAGTTTTGGCCCAATTTCGGTCCATAGTTTTGGTTTGATTTTATCTCTTCTCAACTCGCCTTGATAAGGCATATTAACCTTTGGATTCAGTTTCACAAGATTGCAATCTTCATTTTTGACGTAGCTCCTACTAGGGTTTCTAGTTCAAATCTGCAGGCAAGATGATTGGAATGAAGGTTGAAGATCATCTTGATGGAGCCACAAACTTCATCTCTTGCAAGTCTAGAGTTCTCATCTTGGAAGAAAATGATCTCTTAAAGCTTGTCAAAGAGAAGGTTCCAGAACCAGACGCTGAAGAAGATAAGTCTCATTGGAGGAAGAGTGATGCCAGAGCAAGAAGAATCTTGGTAGACTCAGTCAAGGATCATTTGTTTCCTAAAATCTTGCAAAAGCAGACGACTAGAAAGATGTTCAAAACCCTAAAGGAATGATGATTGTTAATGGCCAAGCCTGTCTTGTATGGGCGACGAAGTTCAAATGCCATTAATTATACACCCTCAGTGGTTGGTGGTGGACCACCACAGTGTTAGTGGGCGCCCATCAACACCTTGGTGGTCCACCACCGACCACTGAGGGTGTATAATGGAAGGCATTTTAAGGCCGCCGGGGATAAAAGTCAAGCTTGGCCACTGACACTATTGTGGCCTACAATCGACATACAAGGGTGTATGACGAATGGCATTTAGAGGCCACTAGGAGTAGAATTTAGGCTTGGTGAACATCCATTTGGATGTACATCGTTCTCTATTGAAATGTGTGAGCTCGGGGGAGACAATAGTGTTGTATTGTCTATGGTTGGGAGGTGATAGATCGTCACCGTGGTTAAACGAGCTCCACACCCAGGTTGTTTATGTGCTCTGTCTTTCTTCTAGTGATCTTGGTTTTATAACTGCCAATTTTTAACATGGTACCAAAGCAGTTCTAGAAGCCATTGTTGAAAGCTAGGACTTGACATTCTGAGGCCTCGCCTCACCAATCCAGGAGAAAAAGTGGCTTGGAAACTTCACCCAAGGGAAGGCGCATCTGTTGATGAAGGAAAATTCCAGCTTTGACAAGTTTCATTTTTGACCCTATTTCGGTCCATAGTTTTGGCTCGATCTTATCTTCTCTCAACTCGCCTTGATAAGGCACATTATCCTTTAGATTCAGTTTCACAAGATTCCAAACTTCACTTTTGACCTAGCTCCTACTAGAGTTTCTAGTTCAAAGCTGCAGGCAAGATGATTGGAATGAAGGTTGAAAATCATCTTTATGAAGCCACAAACTTCATCTCTTGGAAGTCTAGAGTTCTCATCTTGGAAGAAAATGATCTCTTAAAAGATTGTAAATGAGAAGGTTCCAGAACCAGTCGCTGAAGAAGACAAGTCTCATTGGAGGAAGAGTAATGCCAGAGCAAGAAGAATCTTGGTAGACTCAGTCAGGGATAATTTGGTTCCTCAAATCTCGCAAAAGAAGACGACTAGGAAGATGTTCAAAACCCTAAAGGAATGATGATTGTTAATGGCCAAGCCTGACTTGTATGGGCGACGACGTTCAAATGATGTTCATTATACACCCTTAGTGGTCGGTGGTGGATCACCACAGTGTTAGTGGGATCACCACAGTGTTAGTGGGCGTCCACTAACACCTTGGTGGTCCACCACTGACCTTTGAGGGTGTATAATGGAATGCATTTTAAGGCCATCGGGGATAGAAGTCAGGCTTGGCCACTGACACTATTGTGGCCCACAATCGACCTACAAGGGTGTATGACAAATTGTATTTAAATGCCATTCGGAGTAGAATGTAGGCTCGGTCAACATCCATTTGGATGTACATCATTCTCTATTGAAAGGTCTGAGCACGTGGGAGATAATAGTGTTGTATTGTCTATGGTTGGGTTGTGATAGATCATCACCATGGTTAAACGAGCTCCACACCGAGTTTGTTTATGTGCTCTGTCTTTCTTCTAATGATCTTGGTTTTACAACTGCTAATTTCTAACATGGTATCAAAGCAGTTCTAGAAGCCATTGTCGAAAGGTAGGGATTGACATTCTGAGTCCTCCCCTCACCAATCCTGGAGAAAAATTGACATGGAAACTTTTCGCCCAAGGGAAGGCGCATCTGTTGATGAAGGAAAGATCCATTTCTGAGAAGTTTCCAAACTTCATTTTTGACCTAGCTCCTACTAGGGTTTCTAGTTCAAATCTGCAGGCAAAATGATTGGAATGAAGGTTGAAGATTATCTTGATGGAGCCACAAACTTCATCTCTTGGAAGTATAGAGATTTCATCTTGGAAGAAAATGATCTCTTAAAGCTTGTGAATGGGAAAGTTCTAGAACCAGACGCTGAAGAAGACAAGACTCATTGGAGGAACAGTGATGCCAGAGCAAGAAGAATCTTGGTAGACTCAGTCAAGGATCATTTGGTTATTCAATTCTCGCAAAAGAAGACGACTAGGAAAATGTTGAAAACCCTAAAGGAATGATGATTGTTAATGGCAAGTTTGATTTGTATGGGTGACGACGTTCAAATGTTGTTCATTATACACCCTTAGTGGTCGGTGGTGGACCACCCAAGAGTTAGTGGACGCCCACTAACACCTTGGTGGTCCACCACCGAACACTGAAGGTATATAATGGAAGACATTTTAAGGCCGTCAGAGATGGAAATCAGGCTTGGCCACTGACACTATTGTGGCCTGCAATCGACGAACAAGGGTGTATGACAAATGGCATTTAAAGGCCATTGGGAGTAGAATTTAGGTTCGGTCAATATCCATTTGGATGTACATCGTTCTCTATTGAAAGGTTTGAGCTCGGGGGACACAATAGTGTTGTATTGTCTATGGTTGGGAGGTGATAGATCATCATCGTTGTTAAACGAGCTCCACACCCAGTTTGTTTATGTTCTCTGGCTTTCTTCCAGTGATTTGGTTTTACAACTGCCAATTTCTAACATGGTATCAAAGCAGTTCTAGAAGCCATTGTCGAAATTTGGGGCTTGACATTCTAAGGCCTCCCCTCACCAATCCAGGAAAAAAAGTAACTTGGAAACTTCGCCCAAGGGAAGGCACATCTATTGATGAAGGACAAATCCAGTTCTGAGAAGTTTCATTTTTGACCCAATTTCGGTCCATAGTTTTGGCTCGATCTTATCTCCTCTTAACTCGCCTTGATAAGGTGCATTAACCTTTGGATTCAGTTTCACAATATTCCAAACTTCATTTTTGAGCTAGCTCGTACTAGAGTTGCTAGTTTAAATTTGCAGAAAAAATGATTGGATGAAGATTGAAGACCATTTTGATGGAGCGACAAACTTCATCCCTTGGAAGTCTAGAGTTCTCATCTTGGAAGAAAATGATCTCTTAGAACTTGTCAATGGGAATGTTCCAGAACCAAACGCTGAAGAAGACAAGTCTCATTGGAGGAAGAGTGATGCGAGAGCAAAAAAAATCTTGGTATACTCGGTCAGGGATCATTTGGTTACTCAAATCTCGCAAAAAAAGACGACTAGGAAGATGTTCAAAACCCTAAAGGAATGATGATTGTTAATGGCCAAGTTTGACTTGTATGGGCAGCGACGTTGAAATGCCCTTAGTGGTCGGTGGTTGACGACCAGAGTGATAGCGGGCGCCCACTAACCCCTTGGTGGTCCACCACCAACCATTGAGGGTGTATAATGGAAGGCATTTTAAGGCCGTTTGGAATAGAAGTTAGGCCTGTCCATTGACACTATTGTGGCCAACAATCAACCAACAAGGGTGTATGTCGAATGACATTTAAATGCCATTGGGAGTAGAATTTAGGCTCGGTCAACATCCAATGCCGTTTGGGATAGAAGTTAGGCCTGTCCATTCACACTATTGTGGCCAACAATCAACCAACAAGGGTGTATGTCGAATGACATTTAAATGCCATTGGGAGTAGAATTTAGGCTCGGTCAACATCCATTTGAATGTACATCGTTCTCTATTGAAAGGTTTGAGCTCGGGGGAGACAATAGTGTTGAATTTTCTATGGTTCGGAGGTGATAGATCATCACCGTGGTTAAATGAGCTCCGCACCCAGTTTGTTTATGTGCTCTGCCTTTCTTCTAGTGATCTTAGTTTTACAACTGGCAATTTTCTAACATGGTATAAAAGCGGTTCTCTCAACTCGCCTTGATAAGGCACATGATTGGAATGAAGATTGAAGAACATCTTGATGGAGCCACAAACTTCATCTCCTGGAAGTCTAGAGTTCTTATCGTGAAAGAAAATGATCTCTTAAAACTTGTCAATGAGAAGGTCCAGAACCAGATGCCGAAGAATACAAGTCTCATTGGAGGAAGATTGATTCCAAAGCAAGAAGAATCTTGGTAGACTCAGTCAGGGATCATTTGGTTCCTCAAATCTCGCAAAAGAAGACGACTAGGAAGATGTTCAAAACCCTAAAGGAATGATGATTGTTAATGGCCAAGCCTGACTTGTATGGGTGGTGACGTTCAAATGCTGTTCATTATACACCCTTATTGGTCGGTGGTGGACCACCATAGTGTTAGTGGGCGTCCACTAACAACTTGTTGAACCACCACAGTGTTAGTGGGTGCCCACTAACAACTTGTTGGTCCACCATCGACCAGTGAGGGTGTATAATGGAAGGCATTTTAAGGCCGTTGAGGATAGAAGTTAGGCTTTGCCACTGACACTATTGTGGCCCACAATCGACCAACAAGGGTACATGTCAAATCGCATTTAAAGGCAATTGGGAGTAGAATTTAGGCTTTGTAAACATCCATTTGGATGCACATCACTCTTTTTTGAATGGTCTGAGCTCAGGGGAGACAATGGTGTTGTATTGTCTATGGTTGGGAGGTGATAGATCATCACCATGGTTAAACAAGCTCCACACCCAGTTTGTTTATGTGCTCTGTCTTTTGTCTAGTAATTTTTGTTTTACAACTGCCAATTTCTAACATGGTATCAAAGCAATTCTAGAAGCCATTGTCGAAAGCTAGGACTTGATATTCTAAGGCCCCCCCTCACCAATCCAGTAGAAAAAGTGACTTAGAAACTTCGGCCAAGGGAAGGCGCATCTATTGATGGAGGAAAAATCCAGTTTTGAGAAGTTTCATTTTTGACCCAATTTCGGTTCATAGCTTTGGCTCGATCTTATCTCCTCTCAACTCGCCTTGATAAGGTACATAACTTTTGGATTCAATTTCACAAGACTCCAAACTTCATTTTTTACCTAGCTCCTACTAGGGTTTCTAGTTCAAATCTGCAGGCAAGATGATTGGAATGAAGGTTGAAGACCATATTGTTGGAGCCACAAACTTCATCTCTTGGAAGTTTAGAGTTCTCATCTTGAAAGAAAATGATCTCTCAAAACTTTTCAATGAGAACATTCCAGAACCAGATGCCGAAGACGACAAGTCTCATTGGAGGGAGAGTGATGCCAGAGCAAGAAGAATCTTGGTAGACTCAGTCAGGGATTATTTGGTTTCTCAAATCTAGCAAAAGAAGACGACTAGGAAGATGTTTAAAACCCTAAAGTAATGATGATTGTTAATGGCCCAGCTTGACTTGTATGGGCGATGACGTTCAAATGCCGTTCATTATACACCCTAAGTGGTCGGTGGTGGATCACGAAGGTGTTACTGGGCCACTAACACCTTCGTGGTCCACCACCGACCACTGAGGGTGTATAATGGAAGGCATTTTAAGGCTGTCGAGGATAGAAGTCAGGCTTGGATGATTGTAATTGGTCATGGAGAGGCCAACGCATAGTCCTTGAAACTCAGTAGAGTGGGGAGATCTCTCAGACATCTTGAGATGGAATGAAGAGGCTGGTGCGTACTGATACTCTTGCACTCACCGAATGGAAGGCATTTTAAGGCTGTCGGGGATAGAAGTCAGGCTTGGATGATTGTAATTGGTCATGGAGAGGCCAACGCATAGTCCTTGACACTCGGTAGAGTGGGGAGATCTCTTAGACATCTTGATATGGAATGAAGAGGCTGGTGCGTACTGATACTCTTGCACTCACCGAAGGAATGGTTGAGTTGGTGCATGTTCTCCGAATAACTGAGTTGAACTGAGGCACAGTGTATTATGATAGATTCCTGTTGGACCAAGATGATGGACTCTCCGATGGACTGTGCAAAGTCGTGGAGCTAGTGCATGTTCTTTGGTGAATGCCTATATATTGTATTGGCTAGAATCGAGGCTTTAGACTCTACAACCATGGTGGCCTTTGGATGCCATTCATTACACACCCTTAGTGGTCGATGGTGGGCCAGAATAGTGTCAGTGGCCAAGCATAACTTGTATCTTGACGGTGTTCAAATGTCGTTCATTATACACCCTTAGTGGTCGACGGTGGACCACCACAGTGTTAGTGGGCGCCCACTAACACCCTGGTGGTCCACCATCGACCACCGAGGGTGTATAATGAACGACATTTGAAGGTCCTCGGGGATTCAAGTGAGGCTTGGCCACTGACACTATAGTGGCCCACCATCGACCTATAAGGGTGTATAACGAATGGCATTTAAAGGCCATTGGGAGTAGAATTTAGGCTTGGTCAACATATCTCCAACATATGAGTGTTAACAAAAGCACTAAAGGGGATTGGGCAGGATGGGAAGTAAGTCTTACTGATTGAGAAGCTAAACAAGTGCAAAGTACTCTGAGACAGTGGAACAGGAGGGTGGCCATCGATATCCATCTGGATCAAGCCTGGGTGACCTACAATAATCGACTAGCAAATATCGGTTTGGGAATTAGGGTTTTGGAGGCTGCTGAATGCCTATATATTGTATTGGCTAGAATCCAGGATTAGACACTACAGCCACGGTGGCCTTTGCATGCCATTCGTTATACACCCTTAGTGGTTGATGGTGGGCCACAATAGTCTCAGTGGCCAAGCCTGACTTGTATCCACGATGACCTTCAAATGTCGTTCATTATACACCCTTAATGGTCCGACCATTAAGGGTGTATAATGAACGACATTTGAAGGTCATCGTAGATACAAGTCAGGCTTGGCCACTGAGACTATTGTGGCCCACCATCGACCTATAAGGGTGTATAATGAATGGCATTTGAAGACCATTGGGAGGGTAGCGAGGGTTGGGCAAGGTCTGTTAGGTTAATAAAGGTAGGTTGGGGCCTTTAGGACAGAAATAAGACTGTTTTAGGACATTTTAAGGCAAATTATGAGATTTTTGCGATTTTTGTATTTTTAGGGTTTACTATCATTCATCCTTAGGGTTTTTAGGGCTTTTAGAGGCCAAGGCGAATTTGTAGGGATGGTGGCCAAAATTTCAGGAAAGCCCAAGAGTGCAAAAAATAATTTTTATTTTTATTTTTAGGGTTTCTAACATAGAGTTGCAGACCTAAATTTGACATAAAACTAATCGTAAACTAACCCTAGAACTTGGATTTTTTAGAAGAGAAAAGGTGTGAAAACCAAGGGAACTAACCCTATAAAAAAGCCCTACCAGAACTTAGGGCATCTAGGGAGGATGACTAAGTTAGAAAAGAAGAGTTCCTAGGTCAAACAACTAGCCTAGAAAAACTAAGGAGAAACTCTAGGGCACCCTCACAAGGAGACGTGCCTCATTTTGCTAAGGTGACAAGAATGAAAAGTAATTGCCTATCCTAGGAGAAAGTGCAGCACTAGGGCTACCACTAAGACTTCAAGATGCACATCCACCAACATTTAACCAAAACGATGAGAAGCCTGACCTTTTTGTGCTCATGTTCATCCAACAAATCAAAACCTCACCAAGAAAATAACTTCACCAAAGAGTTACTAGAAAAAGCTTGCATGAACCCAGAAAAACCTCCTCAAGAGGAGCGCATGCATCCAAAGAGCCCTAGCAAGGGTAAAACAAGTGCATAGTGTATTTATCCCATAAGTTCTACCTTTAAAATGAAAGTGATGAGATCTATTTATATGATCTCACTCACATTTTAAAATATCACCTACATGCCTTAAAATAAGTCAATTTTAAATTTTAAAATGTCAACTGAAAATTAAAAGAAAATAATAATAAAATATAACCTAAGGTAGGCTCAAGGTAGGCTACTTGGGGTATTTGTACCCCCAGGTGCCAAAACATGTTCGAATAAGCTAATCACTTCAGACGAAAGGCTGGAGTGAGCTGGAGGCCGAGCGTTATACCCCATCTAATACCTAGAATGCTGTAAAATTCATCAACGCCCTCCTCAAAGCATGAAAACAACTTGGCATGGAGGATGTCTTCCTCTAAGGACATAAGGCCAGGGAGACCGACCCACTGACTGAATGGCCAGGAGGGTGTCCTAAGTGGCTAGGAGGGGATATGAATGTCTTGTAGCTGAAGTAGAGGCAACTAGAGCTCGTAGACAGGATATAGAGCTATGTGGCCCAGTGCTCAACCCTTAGGGGCCCCAGACACCAACCCCAAGGTTAAAAACCCCAATAAAGGGCAGTCAGCAGTTCCATTAAGCCATAGTACCCTTGAAGGGTGACCAAAGGGCCCAACCATGACCACCATTGCTAGACAACACCCCTCCTGGTCGAAAAGTTGGCCCTCTCTCCCTGGGGTACACCTGAAGGTGCGTTGGGTACAGGTGCAATGTAGTAGTGTGAAACATGATGAAGTCTTCCTAACTCAAGGAAGAACACAGTTGAGATCCTGAGTAGATCGAGCATGATGACTCTGATTACGTAGCTACACTAATGATGATGCCACTAAAAGTCGAGAGGATACTCAATGAACCTGGTCGTCCCTAGGATGGATACTTACATTGTATCTATGAAGTCCTCATAAAGGGAGTAGGATGATCAGCTACAAAGGGAACAGGATGCTTAGATGCATAGGGAGCAAAATGCTTCAGCACAGAGGAAGACCTCCTAGACACCCTGTAATGGGGTGGGGAGACTAGTCTCTTAATACTCTCCCATATAGGTGCATGAATTCAGTTATGTGATTATTTCATTCATTTGCATTTCATGTCTGGAATGGGGCAGGACAGAAATGTCTACCCCGATATATTTGATGCCTCTGTTAGCAGATATTTGTGCAGGACGAGACCGTACATTCTCCCTGATCACTCCGAGAAGGAGTGAGAAATTAGTCTCACGATTATTTCCCTCGCTAAAAGGGAAGGACGATTATACAGACCCCATGCATTCTGCCGATGACTTCAAAAGAAGTCTGAAGATCTCTCGAATATACTTGAAAGGATGGAGAGGCTAGTGCACACTAGTGCTTTTTGTATGATGCCAATACGATTTAGTGATGAGATGAGCCGCATCAGGCTTAATGTTCACTCACGGTTAGTGGTGAAAGGCCCAGGTGCAACCTGGTGCACAAGGCTCAAGATGCTAATGACTCCAGTATGCAGCATCGGGCTGAATATTCACTCAGAGTTAGTGGTGAATGGCTCTGGTGTCGTCTTGTTTAGACTCGAGGTGTTGACACAGTTCTCATCCAAATAACATTGGGGTAAATGTTCACTCATAGTTAATGGTAAATGGCTCTGGTGTTGTTATTTGCTCAAGCATTTATAGCAGCATTATAAATACAACCATCATCATATGAAGTTAAGAACCTAGCACCAATAATCATTTGTCATGTGTTAGTAGCATAGTAGTATTTCAGTCCACTATTCAAGTGTTACAACCAGGATTCTACACATTAACATATCAGTCATTACCTACAATAGTGTTTACATCAGCATTTTAATATCATTCGTCAACAGTAACATTTAACCAACAACTTTGCGAAATGTGTTGAAGATTTGTGTGTGAACAATCCCTTTTACAAACTAACTCTTTTCTTGTCGTTGTGTAGGCTTAGGGAGATTAGAGAAACCAAATGGAGGGCTGCCACTGGAAGAGCAACCCTTAATGTGGGTAAATGGTTGAGTGAAGACTCTCCAAGGCTACTCCAGACTCGATGGTAAGGGTCACAGCTTGAAAGGGAAGGAGGGTGAGCTCGCTAGGAAAAAGGGAGGAAATAGGGAAGCGAGGCAGGAGAAGGTGCTTGCAAGGGTAGTGAGGGTTGAAGGGAGGATAGTGAGGGTTAGACAAGTTCTATTTGGTTTGTAAAGGTAGGCTAGGGATTTTAGTGCAGAAATAGGTATGTTTTAGGGCCTTTTAGGGCAAATTTTGAGATTTTTGTGATTTTTGTATTTTTAGGGTTCCTTATAATTCCTCATTTAGGGTTTTTAGGGCTTATGAGGCCATGATGAATTTGTAGGGAAGGTGACCAAAATTTTAGGAAAGCCCAAAAGTGCAAAAAAAATATTTTTATTTTTATTTTTAGGGTTTCTAACATAAAATTGCAGACCTAAATTTGACCTAAAAGCAATCCTGAAGTAACCCTAGAACTAGGATTTTTAAGAAGAGAAAATGTGTGAAAACGAAGGGAACTAACCCTAGCAGAAAGCCCTACCACAACCTAGGGCATTTAGGGAGGATGGCTAACCTAGAGAGGAAGAGTTCCTAGGTCAAGCAACTAGCCTAGAAAAACTAAGGAGAAACCCTAGGGAACCCTCACAAGGAGACGTGCCTTATTTTGCTAAGGTGACAATAATGAAAGGTAATGGGCTAACCTAGGACTACCACTAAGACTTGAACATGCACATCCACTAACATTCAAACAAAAAGATGAGAAACATGACCTTTTTGTGCCACGGTGGCCTTTGGATGCTATTCATTATATACCCTTTGTAGTCGATGGTGGGCTAGAATAATGTCAGTGGCCAAGCCTGACTTGTATCTCGACAACGTTCAAATGCCGTTCATTATACACCCTTAGTGGTCGGTGGTGGGCCACCCCAGTGTTAGTGGGCACCCACTAACACCCTGGTGGTACACCACCAACCACTGAGGGTGTATAATGAATGAAATTTGAAGGTCGTCGATGATACAAGTGAGGCTGGGCCAATGACACTATTGTGGCCCACCATCGGCCTATAAGGGTGTATAACGAATGGCATTTAAAGGCCATTGGGAGCAAACTTTGGGCTTGGTCAACATATCTCCAAGATGAGTATTAGCAAAAGCACTAAAGGGGATTGGGTAGGATGGGAAGTAAGTCTTACTAATTGGGAAGCTAAACAAGTGCAAAGTTGTGCGTGGGTGGGGAGAAATAAAAAGCCACCAAGAGAAAAAAAAAGAAGGTCCTCTTACTCCCCAATTTCCAAATTGTAGCTTTAGCTAAACATTCTGGAAAATGGATCGCAAAAAAAACCGTTTAGGGCCTCAAAATGGCCCCGAAAGATCAAGAGCCGAAAAACAGTAAAAAACCGCCAAACTGGTCAATATTGATAAACACGCTAAAATCCAATTTTATCACCTGCAAAGAAAATGAACTAGACAAGTTACTATGGATGAAAAATAGCTCAATTGGAGAGTTTTCAGCAAATTTGGTTACGAGGTACAAGCAATTGAAACATCCTCCGAATAAAAAGAATGGTGGTGGATCATGGTATGGAAAACAACAGGACCATTGAAAACGAAGATAATTCTTTGGTTAGCTTTGAATAACAAACTGTTAACCTGGGAAACTGTGTGTTGTGTGAAGCAAATTGTGAAACTTCTAGTCACTTATTTGCTTCTTGCCCATATGCAGGGGTGATATGGAATGCGACCACAAAAGATATGAGTGGCTTGGACATTCCAATGGAAAATTCCCTTGTAAAGTGTTGTCGAAGCTGGTGGACAAATCACATGGTACAAAGCTGCGATGCCTTCCCTTCACTGTTTATTTATGGAGTCTGGTGGGAAAGAAATTCAGCTATATTCTTGACCTATGCGATGATTGTGCAGTGATCAAGGGAGCATAAAAAAGAAGAAAAAGCAGAAAATGGCTTGACTACTTAAACAACCAAGCATTGGTAAAAGAATCCCTTGGGTATTCCTCGACGGAGCAAGCCAAGGTGATCCACCGCTGGGGGTTTCAGGAGCAGTTCTTCATATTTCAGAAGAGAAGCAAATTTTAATTAAATATGGCCTAGGACATTGCACTAATAATAAGGTAGAATCAACGACACTATGGGAAGTCTTCAAATCAACCCTGACTTGGAACATCCGTAAAATGGTCATTGAATGGGAAAACAAAAGGTTACACATAAAAGCTCCTAATTTGCAACATCTCTTTCTAGAAATTACAAGACAAATAGAAATGTTTGCCTATATATCCTTTATACATGTATATCAAGAGCTAAATGAAGAGGTTTATGCTCTCTCAGAAAGTTCTTTAGTCCTGGTTCCAGGAACTATTGTCGAGGAGGAACACAACGAGAGGCTTAACATTCTATAGCTTAGTTTTGAAATATACTTGGATCTGTATGTAACAGGAAATTTTTATCAGCAGACACAGAAATATCATAAGAGAATGGCTTCATGCATGTAAAGCATCTGAAGAACAATGTTTTGAAAAGATAGATCCAAAAACAATCGTGAAGTTTTTTTTCAAAGCCTCCTATGAAAGGAGGAAGTATTTTGAAGAACAAATGAAGGATAGTAAGCTCATGGAGCTTTGTTGTAACTCCTTCAAGGACAGTCAACATATGGATTTTTGTCGTTTGTTCTTCTTATGTTGGATTTTTGTAAGTAAATCTGCCTTTGTTCTTTTCAATACAACTGGAGGGTTAAGATCTAGCTAGATTCCATCATGTTGGTTCCAGTTACAAATGCATCTAGTTTCCACAGTAATTAGAGGTTGCTACAGAGTCTGTTTTGTCGGTTTCCGAGAAATTGCTATTCTTAGTAGTTATATCTTCTAGGAGCCATAGTTTTGAGGTACATGTTACACCCAATGCCCTTTCACACTTTTGGTTGGCTCTTCTCCAACTCGAGGGGGGTTGTTACATCGTATCCAAGTGTAATGAGCTAGCTTGTATCCGGGTTAAAGAGGAAGATGTTCCATCTTCGGAATAATAATGTATAAAATTATAAATATAAAATTGAATGGATAATTAATTGTATTAGATATGGCCGCCTTAAATATGGCTTGGTTATCAAATATTGAAGAGACTTCTCTTCATAAACTATATTTAATATTGTTAATTACTATTACTAATGGTTACCTATGTATTTACTATTTTATTGTTGTAACACTTGAAGAATCCATGCCCTTCCTTGACCTCACCTTTATTAATGGACATAACTGTGAAGTTTCAATGAAACTTGCACAAAAAACCTAGCTAGTAGAAAAATAACACAAAGCTTGCGAGAGAGAAAAATAGAAAGAATGAATTGTATTAACTGAATGACTAGAATGAATAATACATGATATATCATATATACTCTACATGGCTAAGTTAATGCACCATAGTAGCTATATAGAGAGATCTAAATACTCACTGACAGAAATTGAAGTAATCTTCCACCTAGTACTAATTAATTGGTCCATGCAATCATCAATTAACTGAATCACACATGTGAAGAAAGATAAACTTAATGCATGCACATTATATGAACCCTCCTAGCTGGATGCATGTGAGATGCACCCTATTTATGATTAAACCGAGGTGAAGTTGCAACTACAGGAGTTAAAACCGAGTTTTCCATGCATAAGTGTCATCCACTAAGGTGTAACTTACTCTGAACAAAAGAGGGAAGGCGCCCTATTTTGTAGGAATATTTACCTTAGTAAAAGAATCACCTAGGTGAGTGTATAAAATATCCAATACCCCCCTGAACACTACTAGGGTATAAATGAACATTTAAAATACAGGATAGAGGGAAAACCTCATGGGAACCCCCCGCCTAAAAGTACAATGTATAAAAAAAAACTATGTGCTAATCATCATAGTCTATCCTGTGGATCTCCTAAAATCCCTTGGCAACCATACATGCCTTGTACCTTTTCACCTATGCATTTGCTGCCTTCTTGATCTTGTAGACCCATCTACATCTAAAAAGCTTCTAATTTGACAGAAGGCTTAACTATTTCTTCACTCTATGGGGAATTTGAACTAAGAAAGGGGACTAAAGCAAGGCATTAAGAAACACCATATTACTTACAAGGACAAGCGTAGAAGAAGTTGTCATCTTGTCCAACCGAAGCTATTCTATTTCTATTGTGGAAATAAGGTCTCTCGGGTATTGGCTACATGGTATAAGCTACTGGGTATCGGGCACTGACTGTTGCTTATGGCTTTGTCTTCCGCTTCCATTAAACTGCTGCTTTTGAACTTCCTGCTTAGCTCAAGCTAAGAGGAGCAGTTTCACTACACTAGTTGGTGGAGCTTAGCGTATTGCCTGATGGTCTTGATGTCATGCCTTGTGGTATTGACTTGAGATATTGTTTATTCTAGTTAATAAAATTTTGTTGATCACGATTCACAACGTTATTCTTGGAACCTTCAATTTTTTTGGTTTCTTTATCAATGATGTGTACTACTAGAGAATGAAAAGTGTATCAGTTAGGTTTTGTTACTGCTTTTGTCTGTCTGTTTTCATCGGAAAATCTTCCTGTCAGCTGTTTTGATACCTCCCAAGAAATTAATCAGTTGTCTGATTAGGCAACATACCTCTAAATGGTTAAAAATCTTCCCAAGAAGGCAACATAGCTTTTTTCTGTAAGACCCCAAATAATTTTTATTGGAAAATTTTTAACCATTTGGACAAATAAAAGTACTACATTTTATCAAGGAGACAATCTTAAGTCTGCCAAATGATTTTTACCCAATATTTTATAAAAAATGGTGCAGTTAATTTTATTGCTAGATAAATTCTAGAGGCCTAGCATTCAAAATTTGATTCCACTACCAAAGCATGAAGCAGACGTCCTTACACAAGGATGAGAGTGGAATGCTAAGAGGTAAGAGGGAAACGATATAAGAGTTGCAGTAGATGTAAAGATTGAGTACAAACTACCTCAAAGAGTCGTCATCAAATGGGGGCATTTTCTTGAAGGGAGCTATATTAGATTCCCCAGAATTTAAGTCCAGGATGGACATTTAAAGTTTTGCTTGTTGGCTTGTAAGGTACCATATGTTTTTCCCTCTTGTTTCTTCTACTTCTATTTTTATTATCCCCAACATTAAGATTATTGAAATTGATCTAAATGTTGTATGACTTAAAAATGAAGTATATTGTTGGAATGTTATCTTAGGTTCAAACGTCAAATAATTCAAGTACAGCATGAATGCCAACATGTGTGATTTTATTAAAATACACCCAAAATTGACTAATCGGGGAAGAATTGGTTATTTGTTTTTGTTAATGCCTTTTCTTTCAAGATGAATGGGGGTCCACTATTATCTAGATGCACTTCGTAGTCTATCAAAACTTAAGACATAAATATGTTATGTAATTAGTATTGACAATGCCACAAATTGCAACTTCTTGGGGTTGTTGTTAGTAAACTTTCATGCATGTCCATGCAACAATTATTGATAGAGCAAGTCTAGGTTATATCTGTGGGACAAAATTAAATTGATCCACTAGATTACTGATTTAA
>LPNX010687220.1:205711-220497 GCA_001517045.1 Pseudotsuga menziesii
ATGTGCAACATGAAATGGTCTGCTAGTTCTAGTTTACATTGCAGCTCTGCGGATACCTCTTCTATATGCTCTGCAATGCCTCCAGTCTGTCCTGTACCCTTGAATATTTTACTTCTTTGTACTTTTGTCAGATAAGGTACCTTCAAACCTCTTCCATCAAGCTCTGGATCAAACCCCCATATGTCTTCACCTTCAATTGACTTTAAGCCTGATGTGACATTCACTTTCAGATCCACTGTAGGTAAAAACTTTCCTGTCTAATATAAAGGAAGGTTCCAACACTNAAACTTTTCTGTCTATTATAAAGGAAGGTTCCAACACTTCATAGAAAAAAGTTGGTCACATTAAGGTCTGAAAGTATAGGGATTTTTGGTTGTGAAGGCTTTTGATCCAGTATTGNTAAGGCCTGAAAGTATAGGGATTTTTGGTTGTGAAGGCTTTTGATCCAGTATTGTCTACACTCCTGGCCTTAGTTTCAGCTCTTTTGCCTCTGGCGATTGTTCTANGCCTCTGGCAATTGTTCTAGCAATTCCTTACTTAACCTGAAGATAGACTTCACTAGTTCCTCCTCGCTTTCAGTGAGCAATCTACTGAGTCCTCCTCCTGCATCATGTGCCAATCNATCTATTGAGTCCTCCTCCTGCATCATGTGCCAATCCCTTCTCCCATTACATGAGCATGGGAGTATGTTACAGTCAAGGATTTAGACATACAATGAAGAATATTTGTTATTATCGTTCACCGATTCTTCTATGTGTAATGCATTCCAAATATTTTTTCTCTGATTGACTATAAGATATTGTTGCCTTGGAGGATCTAAAACCATGATATTGTGATGTTGTTTATGAACCCTCTATACTTCTCGTAATGATACTACGACATGGATTTCTGCTTTGGATCAGTGGAGCCTTGCTTCACAGATTCCTTGAGATTGCACCCATGAACAAGTGGCTAACTTGCAGTTATCCTCATACAAAGTGAATTACCTGCTCATTTCCTCTTCCTCTATCTACAGTTAACAATGTCCGATAACTTATCTTACTTTTTGACAAGCAATTCTATTGACACAAAAACTTTGTTCTCAACTTTCTTGATTTACCTTGAATATTGTGAAATGTATATCATGCTTTTATTTTTGTTGCATGCAATTTTTTGTGTCTGCTCCTCTAAGTAATTATAATTTATGAATCATGATACAATTATTTCATTTTAACAGGTAGGCTTCAAAATGTTCCTGGGGGTGACAGCAAGTGTGGCTAACTGGGATGCAGATAGGACTGGATGCAGTCTTATCCTTGAGGACAATCCTCTCGTGGACTTTGTTGAGTTACCTGAGACTTGTCAAGGCCTTTAGTATTGTAACGTATTATGTGATGTCAATCGTGGAGCGCTTGAAATGGTAAGAGTTCAACTTAGAATTTAAGAAGCTTGCTCTACAAGCTTCAAGTTTGCAAGATGCATATTTGAATGCAAACCTCTTTTTTATTTATATTGTTGTTGCAAAGCTCTATATGCAATTATATTATGGGGTTTCTTCATTCGAGTTTCTCAGTTCATATTTCAATGATTACCAGAAACACACGAAGTTCTTCGAAATAAATATTATTTGTTATATAACATCCAGAAATAGAAATATATCCTCTTGAGAAACCTTAAAATATCTAAAGTTCGCACAAGTCTTCCCATCTGGAAATTAATATTTCTCAAGCCTGCAAGCTTCAAAGTGCAAAAAAATCAGATATTAGAAGTACCTTCACCATTTCTCTGTCAGTTACACTACCATTTGCAATTTACTCTGATTCATTTCAAAATCTTATGGCCTTTTTATCCATAGTGACCAGCTACGTATTCCACCTCGTCTGAAATGTGCACGAGTTTCTCCATCTCAAAATCAATATTTGTAAGTGCCTCAAACATATACCATATTCTTTACAACGTTCTCCATTAGTGGGAGAGAGGAACCCCATCGTCAGAATTCACTATGCAAGCAGGTACAATGAAAGGACAACCATCATAAATGAATTCTTAGTGTATTATAAATCATCAAGTCTCATAATTCTAAATGCCTTGCCCCGTTAGTTTTTCTTATACTATTATAGCTTAATCCCTTAGAACATGAGCATTCTCTAAATTGTTTAATCGTAAATTTAATGGAATTCAGGTGAAATTCTGTTTGTTTCACCATAGATCATGGATATTTCACCTTTAAGACTTAGATCTAGGCTTTGCTCCAAAAATATATGTTCTAGACTTTCAATTGAGAAAATCTGGGATAAATCCTAAAAAATTAATTAACAAGTATTTGATCTTTAGCTTATCTAGGCTAATATATTTAGATGTCTAATAGACTAATTGCAATCTCTACTAGTCACCTTGATGACAAGTTAAGAACTCCTAGTCAACACAGCAGTCCTCGATCGTGCTTTACTTAAGTAAACAATAGCAGGTCATTGATGGCCTTAATAAGTCTTACTTAATTAGACAAATGTAGGTCCTTGATAGCCTTAATAACTTTTACCCAATCAGGTAACAACAGATCTTGATGACCTTAACAACAGTACAACTCGAATAAAAAAAGATCATGTATTCATGATGACAGAACCAAAATGTCTATCGGTGTATTAGAAAAACTAGGCAAGTCTATGCAAATGATGAATCTAAATCTTACTTCATAATAAGAGTAGTGATCAATAAATAGAAATGATCAAATTTATGACTTTTTAGATGCCTACCTATTATAAGTTATGGAAGTAGAATGTTCTGTATAACTTGGTTATTTCAATTTCTATTGTTGTTTTCTTCTGCACTTTTGAGGATTTGCCATTTGTTTAGTTCATGGTTGGATAAGCTTGGTTTGAAGGCAGTGGCATTGCATTCTTTCAAATCACAATCTGTTATCCTCCCTGCTCTTCAGTTTTTCAAATCTAGGCAGGTTCCAGTTCTGTTAGAAATCAATGTAGTAACACAAGGGTTACCTTTGACAGATTCAATTGATTTTTTAATTTTGGTGAACTTTTGGCATGAGAAACAATGATAATTCAATTTATTTTTGGCACTTTTTCTTATAATTTTGGGCACTACATGGTCGGGAGCTACTGGAAGCTCCCTACCTATCAAGGAGCATCTGGAAGCTCCTAAACAAGTAAAGATCTTCTACAAGTTCCCCCCAAAAAGGAGTGGCCAAATCAAGCTCCCAACAAAAAGGGGAGGTTTCGTACCAGCTCCTAAGCTCCCGGGAGCGGGGAAACATTGGGTACGGGTTGCCCAACTCTTGGGAGCGGTACCCGTGCAACTATGGTTTTTTTCTAGTTTTAACAAGTTTTCCTGTCACTTGAACCAAAATGTAATTAAGCTCATCTAGGAGTTGGTTGTGTTCTTTAGATGGATTAGTATTGACATGCAAATATTTATTATGCAGTTTCTTTTAATTTCTTAGTTACATATAACATGCTTTATTTTGTATGTTGTATAATTCAGTGGGCAATTTTCTGATGATATTCTATTCCAACTGGAAAATGAGTTTTTGCCATTTGGCATTTCTCAATGCTGAGTTATATCCTATTTATTTTATAGTACTCTAAATGCATCTTTTATACTAGGCAACTTATTCCAGTGTTTTAGACTCTACTGGTGTAACTCTCAGTGATTCCTGTTGTTATCAGGATGAAGGTGGCAATGTGGTTGAACAGATTAGGCCTTTACCATGGTTGGGCAGTTTTGACATTTGGGCATTTTTTATATTTAGACAACCCGATTTTGACTTTTGCTAGTGCTTGTGGAGGCTGCTGTTGCAGCCTTCTTTTTTGGGGTATAAAAGCCATCCATGCACATATTTTTATTATTATTAATAGTCAATTGAAGCTGTTATTAAAAAAAAGTGATAAAATAGCCTATAATACATGTGATGGACTCTTATTAATATAAGAAATGGTAATATGTCTGCAAAATACCCATCATTTAGGCATTGAAAGCCTTTGTCATATGTATGGAAAATTCTCTATTTATGCACACGTCAATGATCATACCTCTTTATTTGCAGCAACCAGTGATTACAGACAATCTTTCCAATTCCAAAATCTGAATGAAAAGAAGCGAAACATTCAACTTCAGGTGCATCTCCTGTCACAAACTACCTGTCTCTTTTAAGTAAATTGCTTGAGATTCGCTGTTAAGTATTAAAATCAGGCACTATTTTGCATTTCCTTTTTAGGTGATCAGAGGTGGAAGAAGGTGTAATGTTTCCATCTTTGATCTTGTCGTTGGTGATGTTGTAATCCTCAATATTGGTGACCAGGTATATTAAAATTGCCTTTGTAATAATAGAATCAATGCCTGATCCGGTGGATTATTCATCTTTCAAATTACACTGATCCAATATGGTACAATAGTTATTAATCTATGGTTTTAACTCATATGCTAAACATTATATGCACAGTCCACGCAGTTTTAGCATGGTGCGCAGTTATCGCATAGTGCGCACTTTGCGCAGGGACCGCGCAACGCAGTTTGCGCATGAGTCGCGCAGTTGTGCGATAGTCGCACAGTCTATGAGCCGCGCAGTTACCGCACGCCGCGCAAATGGTGCGCAGCTTATCACAGGGGTGCGCAGTTATGTATGGG
Source organism: Pseudotsuga menziesii (assembly GCA_001517045.1). Taxonomy (NCBI): domain Eukaryota; kingdom Viridiplantae; phylum Streptophyta; class Pinopsida; order Pinales; family Pinaceae; genus Pseudotsuga; species Pseudotsuga menziesii. Next base: position 210,332 of record LPNX010687220.1, read on the forward strand.
CCGCGCAGCTTGCGGACCGTCAAGTTGAACATCGCATGGTTCGGGGAAGTCCGCATATGCTGCGACAACGGATCGGGTATATGGCGAAGTCTTTATATGCCGCGACCTTTATATGTTGCGAAGTTGGTGGTGACATCAAACGGTTATGTTACGTGGTATAGCCCAGTTGCAAGTCATTACAACGTGTTGTGAGTTGGTTGCAACGTTTCGGGTATCTGGAACGTCGTGGTAACATAACGCTTGGGCCGTGACTTGGCAGGATGGCATGATTCAGTTTAGCATATGGTTGTAATGACAATAAAGAAAAATCCGTTACGTATCCTTCCTCGGAACTCTTAAATAGAGGAGGCTGGCCACCGAGACGAGGGGGACCCAGGAGTGGAGAGACACAGACTGTTTTGGGGTGCAGAGCATCATTTCTCTGTTGTGAGAAGCTTAGAGAGCTTTTGCTGCATAGTGCGTAGATACTGTTTCTTTTGAAGTCGACATTCTCTGTTATGATTTAGCTTTCCTTGCTAATTGTAATTTCCAGAAGAGAGGTCTTAAAAGACTTTGCACAGTATTTTGTTCGCAGTTGCTGAAGTTGTAGCCAGAACCATTTTTGTACCATTCTTAAGAGATTAATTGGATCGGTACCCATTGGAGAGGGACCCAGAGACGTAGCCCAGTGAAGGGGGTGAACTTCGTTATCAACTTCTGTTTGTGACTCTTTGTTTCTGTGTTTTCTTCTTTGCATCTGTTTATCAGTGTTGTGATTTTCATTTCTGTTCTGAGCATTTAATTTCTGTTAATATTGTCCATTAATTAACCTGTTGATCGCATTCTTTTACAACAAACTTTTAATGCACTCAAGTTGAAGTCCGACGGATCATATTATGGTATCAGAGCTAGTTGACTGCTTGTGCAAGTTTGTGAATGCTTACCAGGTTCAGGTTAAAGCGTGGTGAAGGAGAATTAGTTGAAGGAGACCCTGAGGTTGGCTCAAGAAGAACATTCTCGAGAACCATGTCTTCTCCCAGAGGGGAAGAAGGAGGACATACTGAACGGGAAAAACCTGTTATTTCAGAAACTGAGTTTCTAGAGGCTTTTATCAGCATGAAAGCCATGATGGAAATTCTACTCGATGAGCGAGCAGAAAGGAAGAAGAAAGAAGAAAGATCCTCATCCAGAGATGCAGAAGTGAAGCAGGAAGAAAAGGGTAAAGGAGTAGGAGGTGATGGTGATCCTCCTGAAACTCAGCAAACTGTCTTCTTCCCATACTTCTCATTCGAATATGCCTTATTTCAAATTGGATGTAAAATTTGAATTACCAATTTATAATGGAGATTTAGATGCTGAAAAGTTAGACAATTGGATCAAGCAGCTTGAAGTATATTGCAGGGTGCAGGGCATTACTGATGACCCTTCCAGGATTCAATTGGCCACTTTGAGAATGAGTGGAATGGCTCTTACTTGGTGGGAGAGCAAGATTCAGCAAAATCTTAGAAAGAATGGTAAAATTATTTCAGTTTGGAATGAATTCATTGAAGTATTAAGGAAGCAATTTTATCCTTTAGGTCACATGCAACAATTAACCATGAGTTGGCAAATGTTTAGACAAGCTAAAGGACAAAGCATTCAAGATTATACTCATGAATTCAGAAAGAGGGCTATTGCATTAAATGTTGCATTCATAGTAGAAAAAATCGGCATCGGCAAAAAATCGGCGAGGGTCCAGAAAACATCTTCTCGGCAACATCGGAGAAAAAATCGGCAAAAATCGGCAAACCGCGACAAGCATTAAAAAATGCAAATTTTGTACTTCAATAGGGTCAAAATTTCCTTACCGATTTTTCCCCCTTTTCCCGATTTTTCCCGATCTTTCCTGATTTTTTCTCGATTTTTCTCGATTTTTCCCGATTTTTTCCCGATGTTTGCCGATGTTTGCCGATGTTTGCCGATTTTTCCTGATGTTTGCCGATTTTTGCCGATTTTTCGCGATGTCCGATTTTTTCGGGCCGAAAAATCGGCAGCCAGAAAAAATCGCGATTTTTCGGGACATCGCCGAAAAATCGGCGATTTTTTCCACTATGGTTGCATTAGATACCCAGGAAACTCTTCTTAAGTACATTGGTGGCATGCATTCTTACTTGAAGCATACTTTGTTAATGTTTAACCCCAGTAATTTGGATGATGTATGTGTTCAAGCTACCCATTTAGAAGCCAAGGGTAAGCATGCTAATGATTGTGAAGAAATCCTTTAAATTTGACAGCAAATCGAAAGGTCAAGATAAGGGGAAAAAGAAGATGGCTACTGTTAAGAAAGAGGATGAAAAGCCTACATGTTCGCATTGTCAGAAGGGACATGATGTCTCCAAGTGTTGGAAACTTCATCCAGAGTTAAGGCCAAAGAAGTACGGAGGAAACAAAGATAATGGCAAAGAAAAAGCTACTGCAGCAGTTATTCAGGACTTAGGATCCGACTCAGGTGATGAAACAAAGGTTACAGCTGTCAGGATCCAGGGTAAGGATAAAAGTATCTCACTTTCCATTGATGCACAATCAAGTTCTAGTGCAAGTACAAATCTGCCATCTACTTCTAAACAAAATGATAAAGATAGAAGTGCACTGTTTCATGTTCGTGTCATTACAAATCACACAAAGATTGATACATTGTTTGATAGTGGTTCACAAGTAAATCTGATATCAGAAGAAGTGGTTAAGAAATTACATTTAGTTACTGTGCCTCATGAAAAGCCCTATCCTCTAGGTTGGGTTACTAATGATACACGATTGCAAGTTACAAAGAAATGTGTATTAAAATTTGCAATTACTGAAAAGTTTAGGGATGAGGTAGAATTGGATGTAGTACCACATGACATTTGTGGAATTGTACTTGGGAGTCCATATTTGTATGACCGGAAAGCAGTCTTTTATAGAGAGCAAAATAAGTATCATCTTTTTAAAGATGGTGTAGAATATATTGTACGAGCACATAAGATAAAAACCAATCTAGCAATAGTCTCTGCAGGACAAATGAAGAGGTTGGTAAATGCTAGCAAGAATTTTGTGTTGATGATGGTTAAGATGAAAAATGATGAAATCTCTAAATCTTTTGAAGAATGTGACCCTAAGCATAAATCTGAACTGATTGACATCATTTCTGAGAATGATGATTTGTTTCAAGATCCGAAGGGGTTACCACCAAAGAGAGAGATTCAGCATGAGATACATTTGCAGCAGGAAGTGCCACTCCCGAACATAGCCATGTACCGGATGTCTGTAATGCAAAACAAGGAAATCAAGAAGCAGGTTCAGGAGCTGATTGAGAAGGGGGTCATCCAGCCCAGCACTTCTCCTTGTGGCTCTCCTATAGTCTTGGTTCCGAAGAAGGATGGGTCTTGGAGGATGTGCATTGACTACCGGGCCCTTAACAAAATCACCATTAAAAACAAGTATCCTCTTCCTCGCATTGATGATTTGCTTGATCAGTTGAAACATGCAACTTACTTTACAAAATTGGATCTGCGTAGTGGGTATCATCAAATCCGTGTCGTTGCGCATGATGCTTGGAAAACAGCGTTTAAAACAAAACAGGGTTTGTATGAATGGCTTGTGATGCCTTTTGGGCTCTGTAACGCACCTGCTACTTTCATGCGGGTCATGAATGATGTTTTCCGTTCATTCATTGATGATTTTGTAATTGTATATCTAGATGATATCCTGGTGTTTAGCAAAACATGGGAAGAGCATGTAGTACATGTGAAAAAAAATTTAGATGTACTGAGGAAGGAAAAGCTTTATGTAAAAATGTCCAAATGTGAATTTGCTAAAACTTCTTTAGTATATCTAGGCCATATTATTGGTGGAGGCCACCTGCGAGTGGACCCAGCCAAGGTTGTTGTCATTGTAAACTGGCCACGGCCTAACACCGTTACTGAAATCAGAAGTTTTCTGGGTGCGGTTCAGTATTGGAGGAAATTCATTTCTGGATTTTCCTCCATTGCTGCGCCTTTGCATGCATTAACAAGTGTTAAAGAAATTTTCCAGTGGGGAGGCAAGCACCAGAGAGCCTTCGACACTTTGAAGGAAAAGATTAGCACAGCACCAGTTCTGGCATTGCCAGATTTGCAGCAGCCATTTGAAATCGAAACCGATGCCAGCGGGTTTGCCATGGGAGCCGTTTTGATGCAAGGGAAGAAGCCAGTATGTTACCATTCAGAAACGTTCTCTACTGCGGTAAGTAACTATCCGACCTATGACAAAGAGTTGTATGCTTTGGTACAGAGTGTGAAGAAGTGGAAACATTATATCATGGGAAAAGAAACAGTCATACACACTGATCATCAGCCACTTCAATATTTACAATCTCAAACTAAAGTACAGCAAAGTAGGCATTTAAGATGGATGGGGTTCTTACAACAGTTTCATCTTGTAATTAAATACAAAAAAGGGATTCATAATAAGGTAGCAGACATGTTATCAAGGCCACCTACAAATGCTTCAATCATTCTTCAAAATAGTTCATTAACACATGAAAGTTATATTGAACAGTATGCAGAAGATAAAGATTTTAGGGAAGTATATGCATCACTAATACATGGTAAACAGGAAGAGAACTATTATGTGCATAATCAACTCTTGTATCATCTTGGTAAACTCTGTATTCCAGAGAAAGAGAGAGTGCATGTGATTCGAGAAGCACATAGTTCATTGATTGCAGGACATTTTGGTGTAAGTAAAACACTGTCATTATTGCAGAATCATTGTTATTGGCCTCAGATGCAAGAAACTGTAGCTAAATATATATGGGGATGTGTTATGTGTGCGACGAGTAAGCCTAGCAATAGGAAATTGGGTTTGTACACACCTCTTCCAATTTCTTCTCGTCCTTGGGAAAGTATTTCTATCGACTTCGTAGGAGGACTACCTATGTCTAGAAAAGGGCATGATTACCTATATGTTGTTGTGGATAGATTCAGCAAAATGTGTATCTTAATACCATGTAACAAGCAGATCACCGCTGAACGAACGGCTCATTTATTCTTTCAGAATGTCGGGGTACATTTTGGGCTACCCATGTCTATTGTATCTGATCGAGATTCCCGGTTCTTGGGAAAATTCTGGTCAACTTTATGGGAGCTTATGGATACCAAACTTAAGAAAGTATAGCTTTTCATCCACAGACCGATGGACAAATAGAGGTAGTGAACAGAACAGTGATTCAGCTGCTCAGAGGATATTGTAGTAAAAATCCTAAACTTTGGGATGAGCAGTTGCAATATATACAGCATGCTTACAATCATGCAGTTCATTCTTCCACAAAAAAATCTCCTTTTGAAACTTGTTTTGGTTATCTGCCAAAAACACCGATGGATTTCTCTTTTGGCAAAGATGCAGTGGATGGACATCATGATGCAGATAAAGCTTTAAAGTTCATTCAGAGAATCCAAGCAGTGCAACAAGCAGTTCAAGAACAGTTGGAGAAAAGCCAGGCAAAGTACAAAGCCAGGCATGACAAGCATCGAATTGATCATCAATTTCAGGTTGGTGACCGAGTTTGGTTACATATCACCAAAGAAAGGATGAAAGGTGAAGGTAAAAAGCTTAAACCTATCCGGTATGGTCCTTTTGAGATCTTGGAAAAGATCGGTACTAATGCTTTTCGCTTGAATTTACCTCCATACATGCAAATTTATTCAGTTATCAATGTCGAGAATCTTAAACTGTATGAGCCTCCTAAGATCATGGATGAGGAAATAAACATACAGATTCCTTCAGTTGATGATTTGGCACCTGAATACATGAGAGAGTTGCAGGATGATGTTATTCTTGACAGAAATGTAAGGACTTCACGAAGGGGGAATGCTGAGTACCTTCGAGTGGGGCTTAAAGGCATGCATCCTAGCAAAGCAAGATGGATGGAGATTGGAAAAGTGAGGGAGCTGTACCCTCACTTACTTGCCGAATGATTCAAGCTTTTGGTGGTCCAAAAAGCTCTTCATTGGGGAGGAATGATCCGGTGGATTATTCATCTTTCAAATTACACTGATCCAATATGGTACAATAGTTATTAATCTATGGTTTTAACTCATATGCTAAACATTATATGCACAGTCCGCGCAGTTTTAGCATGGTGCGCAGTTATCGCATAGTGCGCACTTTGCGCAGGGACCGCGCAACGCAGTTTGCGCATGAGTCGCGCAGTTGTGCGGGAGTCGCACAGTCTATGAGCCGCGCAGTTACCGCATGCCGCGCAGATGGTGCGCAGCTTATCGCAGGGGTGCGCAGTTATGTATGGGCCGCGCAGCTTGCGGACCGTCAAGTTGAACATCGCATGGTTCGGGGAAGTCCGCATATGCTGCGACATTGGTATGCTGCGACAACGGATCGGGTATATGGCGAAGTCTTTATATGCCGCGACCTTTATATGTTGCGAAGTTGGTGGTGACATCAAACGGTTATGTTATGTGGTATAGCCCAGTTGCAAGTCATTACAATGTGTTGTGAGTTGGTTGCAACGTTTCGGGTATCTGGAACATCATGGTAACATAACGCTTGGGCCGTGACTTGGCAGGATGGCATGATTCAGTTTAGCATATGGTTGTAACGACAATAAAGAAAAATCCGTTACTTATCCTTCCTCGGAACTCTTAAATAGAGGAGGCTGGCCACCGAGACGAGGGGGACCCAGGAGTGGAGAGACACAGACTGTTTTGGGGCACAGAGCATCGTTTCTCTGTTGTGAGAAGCTTAGAGAGCTTTTGCTGCATAGTGCGCAGATACTGTTTCTTTTGAAGTCGACATTCTCTGTTATGATTTAGCTTTCCTTTCTAATTGTAATTTCCAGAAGAGAGGTCTTAAAAGACTTTGCACAGTATTTTGTTCGCAGTTGCTGAAGTTGTAGCCAGAACCATTTTTGTACCATTCTTAAGAGATTAATTGGATCGGTACCCATTGGAGAGGGACCCGGAGACGTAGCCCAGTGAAGGGAGCGAACTCCGTTATCAACTTCTGTTTGTGACTCTATGTTTCTGTGTTTTCTTCTTTGCATCTGTTTATCAGTGTTGTGATTTTCATTTATGTTCTGAGCATTTAATTTCTGTTAATATTGTCCACTAATTAACCTGTTGATCGCATTCTTTTACAACAAACTTTTAATGCACTCAAGTTGAGGTCCGACGGATCAATGCCCTGCTTCATTTAAAAATTGAATAACTATCCTCTGAAAGATGCCTCTTTCCTTTTCAGGTCCCTGCAGATGGCATTCTTATTACTGGACATTCTCTATCAAGTGATGAATCTAGTATGACTGGGGAGAGCAAATTTGTATGTGCCTCTCTTGTTGGTTTCTTAGTTTCTTAGCCTGTTAGCAAGGAGTGAATTTTCCCAGAAGCTTGTGATGCTAAAGTTTGTAAGATTTGCTCCAGGCTATGACTATCTCTTTGTTTTCCTTCTAGGTTTATAAAGACCAGAAAAATCCCTTTATGATGTCTGGCTGTAAGGTTGCAGATGGCTATGGTACCATACTAGTGAGTTGTTATACCTGTTTATTCCTTTGGAAAGAGTTATGCTCCCTGATTGTGATTTTGAAGTATCTGGTTTCTCTATTGTTAGTGTTTTCTGCTCTCTTTGATAATAGGGAGGTTGGTTTGGACTTTTGTTGCCTTATATCAGGTAACCAGCGTGGGAATAAATACTGAGTGGGGTTTAGTGATGGCTAGCATATCAGAGGATAATGGGGAAGAAACTCCCCTACAGGTCTGTCTGCCCTAACTTGTTTAATTTTCATTCTATTCTTTGCCATGAGTGGTATTATCACAAATTTCACACTCACAGAGAGTCCTTGTTTATAATAGGTCTGCCTCAATGGTGTTGCAACTTTTATTGGCAAGTTTGGACTTATAGTGGCAGTTGTAGTTTTTGTCATCCTCTTGATTAGGTAAGTGATACTGTACTACCTTTGGCTGTTTGCTCTAAATTCTTTGTGTTTTGCACTGCCACTTTGTATTGACTGTAGTTTGTGTTTTGTTTTATCAGATTTTTTACAGGAAATACACAAGACTCCAATGGGAAACCCATGTTTCAAGCAGGCAAGACCAAGGTTGGAGACACAATTAACGGAATGTTAGCATCTTCTCAATTGCGGTAGGTCAGCATGTCCTACTTTCAGTATCTTGTCAGTATTATGCTTGAATGGATAGTTTGTATAAAGTCTTCACAATTTAAAACTTCATGAGATGGATTCAACCATCTCTATTGACAATCATCAAAGGTTTAAAAGAGTGGCTATGTTTTCATATTTGGTTCTCTACATCATTTACTCGCTTGGAATTCCAAAGCCAATCAACCAAAAAACAATTCCAATCTATTCAGAGATGAAAGAGGAAAGATTGTTATGCCAAAATAGCAATGCAACCTATAATTATGCACAAACCCCATGCGTATGTCTGTAGCCAACACCAATGGCTATTATGGGCTTGAAGACGATGGTTGTAGCAAAATAAGCAACCCACGCTTGGATTAAGGGTGGGAGTGTAATGTCCTCTTCTGATTATGCCTTGAGGCCCAAAACCGCTAACCTATGTGATTCCTGTGGGTTCGAGCGGTTACTGACAGTTAGGGAACATCTAAGGATTGATGCCATCCATAGAAAATCTAGGGCATCATCATTAGGTCAAGAAGGGCCACCGAGGCCAAATGCCACCTTCGTCCATGCCATCCAAGCATTATTTAATGATGCATGCACTCATTTTAGTCTCCATACACATGTATGCAAGTCAACTGCAAATTAGAAGATAAAGTGACCTAATTAGGTCAAAGATTAGGGTTTTTGCAGTTGAAAGTTATAAAAGGAGGATAAAGCGAAAGGAGACTTCACTTTTGATGATTATTATTTTGGGAACTCTTGGATAGCAGCACAGCAGTTGGGGTTGGAGACGAAATTTTCAGCTAGCGGGGTTTCGGCAGTGAAACATCTACCCTAGTCTCATTCAGGGTAAGCCATACAGGTTCACCATTTGCTCTTACATTCATTCATAGTTATCCAGTATACGGTATAGATTGTTGCAGGGACACTTGTGCAGCCGTAAGGGGGGTTTTCAGCCAGAAAGCCCTAATCAGTTGCTGGGTCTTCAGATCTCAGTTTCACTTCGAAACTCAGGCACCATTCTCATCATCGACATCTTACTCCAGTACCCGGTGATTATCAGACTCGACCGTGTTCATCCGGAGTAGTTATCAGTTATTTCGGGATCAGGGGGGGCATGAGCAGCTGTCTCTCTGGAACAATTCGCTAGCCTGCCTAGAGACCTCAGAAACTCCGCATGTACCAGGCATTCTCTCCGGCACACGAAGGCTATCAATCCTACAAATCCGCAGCTTCATCGGACACCTCCTTCACTGAAAACATCACCCTTATCTGATCTGGGTTCTTGCTATTGGGGTTTCACCGGAAGCAGAAGATATCAGTCCATCTCCAATTCAGTTCTTGATGCTTGCATACTCTCTCAGGAGCAATCTAGCCAGCTTATCAGTGGTAAGTGTTCATTCTATCTCACAAACCCTAACCCTAATTTTTGCTATAAAATAGGGATTTATGCATAGCAGTTTGCATGCCCGGTTGTATCAGCATATTTGCATAGAAATAGAAAATATCGGGATTTGGGATATTACAGTGGTATCAGACCTATCTTCTTGGCCAGCTGTGGGCTTAAGAAATGAAACATAGATGAATATAGAAGGAGACTCTTTTATAACCTATAGGAGGAGAAAGAGTAGATACACAGGGGAATTTGAGGATATCCAACTAGAAGATACCAATTCAGACATGGAACAAACAGGTATACACTCGGATAGGGGAAAAGGAACAGGAGAAGAGGAGGATAGGATGGAGTTTCGCAACTTTGTCTCTGCATTGCAAGACTTAGCCAAAGGGAAAAAGATGTGCTCAATGCAATCAACAGATTATCGACGAAACCGGAAATAGGTATCAACAGTACACCTCCCTCACCGGTAGATCGGGGATCTACAAGCAGCAGTGGAAAGGTTGCGTACAATAATATGCAGAATACTCCGCACATATATCGCAGACCTTCCAACAGGCCTACCATGCCTCACTTCTTGGCAGATACAGTAGGTGGTCCGGTCATGCAGGTAGAACCTAGCGAGCCTTTTGGGGCTTATCT
>LPNX010687226.1:0-72889 GCA_001517045.1 Pseudotsuga menziesii
ATTTTCAACCCTAAGGAAACACTAACTTGTTTTCCCATACTAATTTTCAACCCTAAGGCAACCCTAAGGAAATCCCATAGTAGAAAGAACCAAAAAAGACTATTCCACACAAATCAAAAGGCTCTTAAATTAACTATATCATTCCTTCCTGAATGATTTGATGAAACCAAGGTGATGGAAAAAGGGAAAGGAAACATGAAAGATCACTCACACCATAGACTAATTCTAAAGCTAACCAACTGTCTAAACCACAAAGGTCATCTTATCATGTTAATTGTAAGAGGGGCAAAAAAGACCAGACATGGTGAAAATTGACATAAAATGTTCAAATAAAAAATGAAGGACATCAAAATACCTAGTACTTTCTTCAAGACCCAAAACATAAACCATAAGATTCATGATTGTCCATTAATGGCCAAGTATTACCTGACCCAATTTCTAGTGAACTAAGCACCTCATGGCCGGATCATGATATAAGGTCAAGTTTATTATAAATTCCAAGAAGCAACCAATAGAGCAACCAAACATCCAGTCTATAGGATGGCCAAGAACTAACATCATTCAAGTGAAGGATGTATGCAGACTGCTGCAGACATTATATTTCTACTCATTCAATTTCCTACAAAGTGTTGTAGCTTGCTTAATGCTCCTCTCTGTTTATCATTTACGTTCAACTTCACAGTGAAATCAACAAGTGCAGGAAAATATTCTAGTACATCACCTTTACAGTAATGGATTAATAATGATGTTGAGTTCTTGGAGATCCTATAGAGTGGATGTTTTAACCTCTTCAGTGCTACTCTGTAGTGCATAACCCAGCACTTTAGAGTCATATTTCCTAGTGGTAACCTACACCAATCATATATATATATATATATATATATATATATATATATATATAAAATCCATGGTGGTGAAGAGCACACATTTCCAGATCTGCTACTTGGCACATTCATAAATGAAAAGAATGCTTTAAATACATTTATATCAGTCTGTAATATTTGCTGATTTATTCCTTTTAGCTTGTCATGATGATGCTTTTTCTCCCATATTAATTTTCAACCCTAAGGCAACGCTAACTTGTTTTCCCCTACTATTTTCAACCCTAAGGCAACCCTAAGGAAATCCCATAGTAGAAAGAACCAAAAAAGACTATTCTGTACAAATGAAAAGGCTCTGAAATTAACTATATCATGCTTTCCTCAATGATTTGATGAAACCAAGGGGATTTCAAAAGGGCAAGGAAACATCAAATATCACTGACACCAGGGAATAATTCTAAAGCTAACCAATTGTCTAAACCACAAAGGTGATATTATCGTGTATTTGGGACGATTTCTTTGTCTTGTCTCCTTACCCTTCTAACAAGGTCTAGGGAGTAGCTTCTTTTAAGACTAACATGAACAATGAGAGAATGGGTTTCATTGTTTAAATGTAATGCTGGATTTTGAATGAAACATAGGCTAAAGCTTATATCAGTTTGTGCATTATTGTTTGATTGATACAGTGTATCTTATCTATGAATGGTTTACCGACATGTCCATACCAACATGACTAATTAGGTCTCTTACAGTTTTCTTTACCCATGAAATGATTGTTTCAATATTTTTTTACCAATGGCATGCCCAAATAAACCAAGAAATACTTTTTATGCATAAATATGTCCTCCAATATAACCCAGATTTTCCCTTTAGATCTTGTTAGACCTTATATTATGAGGAAAAGATCCCAAAACTTCATATTGCTACTCTTGTCTAGATTCAAACCCATAACTGCTTAAAGGCATGTTCTATGTTGCAGGAGGACATGGATAGTCCTTAATTGTGCCCAAAACTGAAAATGAAGACTTATAGGGCCTAGATTTAGGAGAAGGGGACATTTACATCCCTTTTCACCAACAAATATTTCCCATAATGTCTCTATTCTACCCACGCTAACTCATAATTTTCAACTAAACACCTGATGCAAATATGGGGATAACACATATCAAAAGAAGAGATCAAAGCAGTGATAAAGTCCTTTCGAAACTCAAAAAATCCATTTCCTAATGGTTGCACAGTAAAAATTATTTGGGTTTTAACTTTTTATATGATTTAATGAAGGAATACAAGTTAAGAGTGATGAAAGAATTCTAGAATTTCTAGTTATGCATATCCATGATGCGATTAGGGTGGTTCATGAGGGTTCACACTCTCTAAAATGAAACAAATATCAACTATGGTTCTCAAGCTAGATTTGTCTAAAGGATATGGTAAGGTAAGTTGGAAATATATGAGGTTAATGCTAATCTGATTGAGATGAATCTAGAGTTAGTATAATGGATAATAGGATGTTTGTCTTCATTTTTTTTTGCACTCCTTATAATTGGGTCATCCTCCTTATAATGGGAATTAAGACATGCCTACCTTATGTCAAGTTTTCTTCTCTTCTTATTGGTCACTAATGGCAAGAATGCGAGTATAATTTGTGGAACAGTCCCTCTGTTGTGAAGATGAAAAAGGTCTTGAACCCATAATTGCAACCTAGCCCATTCATTTGTCTAGATTGAAGTGGTCTTTTTTGAACACTAATATTATATAAGATGCATTTATTAAAATAAAATAAAGAAATAAAAATAGGAAATAAAAAAAATAACATGACTTCTTAATCTCCACTTATAAATTCAGGTTCAGGCCCAAAAGGTGGAGATGGAAATGAGCCATATGATGCAACTTATACACTATTGAGGTCATCCACTGTGCACTCTGAATAGGAATACCCTTGCAACTAACTTCCCCACATGCTAAGCTTAATCATGATCAAATAGGGACAACCACTTGAGTTAGACTCAATACTTACATCGCCAATGCCACACAATAGTTTGCTTGAAGACTACAAAATGATATTTAATATAATTAAATAACAACAATTTACAAACCCCATCTATGGAAAGAGCATGTCCACTAAGATTTGAAATGACATCAACGTCTCCTTGCATGTTTCAAAACCCTAATCCCTGCTACAACTCTCCCTTCTACTTTTTCACAACCATGATACCTAATGTCCTTCTTTCAATACCCTATATGTCTCCTACCCCATCCCTTTGATGTCTACATCTTGCTTCTCTCACCTTGCACCAAGCGAATGTACAAAGCACACTTGCCAACATCTCTTCAAACTATAGTAGAATGGAGGCACACCATACAGGAGCATGTTGCACCTCCACATATCATTTTGGACTCCCTTGATCATTGTCAAAATAGTTGTTACAAGATACCACTAATGTATTATTTACAAGTAATGTAATATCGACCCTTGTGTACACTACAATTTTCTCTTTCTAATTAAAAGTTTTTGGACTTTATAATTGTATAGTAGTTTATGAATTTTTTTTAAATATTTTAATATTTAATAATAAAATATTTATGTATGTAATATTGCGTAAAATGGTAATTAATTTTAGATTTTTCTTATTTAAATTTAAACTTAAATTTAAATTTAATTTCAAGTTTTTGAAAATTTGAAAATCATATTTTCATAATATACTGAGTTTCTGTAAGGTTTGTCGTTACACCAAAACTTGCAGATTTTGATGAACATTTGAAACCCAGCACGAGGCCCTATCACCAGGAGTGGTGGTTAAACCACTTGTTTTATATTCCCAGAGGTGCAGCGGTTATACCATGTGGAGGTACCTGATACTCCAACACCCCGCCTCCGGTGTAGCTCGGGGGAATTGAACCTGAGACCTCAGTTCTGATACCATGTAAGGTTTTCCATTACACCAAAACCTACAGATTTTGATGAACATTTGAAACCCAACACAAGGCCCTATCACCATGAGTGATGGTTAAACCACTTGTTTTATATTCCCAGAGGTGCAACGGTTATACCATGTGGAGGTACCCGATACTCCAACAGTTTCTATGTCTGGTAACAATAATTAATGTAATTTTGTGTCCCACTAAGTAGACATAGGATCCATAGCAAAAAGAGCACGAAAATAGACTATAGGAAATTGCAAGTTCAAACCTAGAAGCAGTTACTTTAGGTGCCATGAGTGCCACTAGGGGGAGTCTTGTTTCATTTTAAGTTAGCTTTGAGAAGTCTCAGGTTGGGTGAAGGTGTAAAGGTAATGAGATCCTATGTGGTAGTTTATTTCTTAATTACAAGGCTACAAGAAGGAGGGTGTGATCAGAATTAACTGAAGAGTTTGATACGAGTGACAATCATCCCAAAATTAGTAATCAGGGATTCAAAACCCTAACCCTAATTAACCCTAACTATCCTACATTATCATATGTAAACAACTTTATATTAGTCAAAACGAGGTGGAAGAATTTGAGAATATGATTTGGGTGTGGTTAATCCTAGGGCCGAATCTGGTAATTGTGCTTAATTATGTTTGTCAAGGGGACTAGACCAACACGATTGTGGAGGTCAATCTGTTAATGGGGAAAAAACAGAAAGAGGAAATGAGTAGGCATGCATGTCATGAATCCTTAAAAAATAATCATAGAAAAAAATGATTTTAGTGACCATTGAATCTTCCTTAGGGTTATATATATAATATTTTGTGTATAATACTTGATTTAATTTAATATAAATATTCATGTTCAATAAATATCAAATTGATGCATGGAATTGTAAAATGAATACAATAGATAAATATGACAAGGGGGAGGCAAAAATACATCCCCAAGGAATGCCTAAAAGAAAGAAAACGAACCTAATAGAATCAAAGTGTTAAAGCACTAGAAAGTGCCAATCCATTGAGATGGGGATTAATGAAGAATATCAAAGGAGGTTCCTTGGTTGAGACTTGTTTCTTTGGAGAACCTGTATTTTTGAGAGAATAGTTGCCTTGCTTAGCCTATCCTTGCATTTTTCATTATCTGAGCTCCTTTCTAAGAAAAACAATAGGAAGAAGCTTAGGGTTACATGGATGAATTCATTGAGTCTCTTTGCGAGGAAAAAAATAGGAAGAAGGTTAGGGCTTACACAGAGAGATGCTTCAAATCTATTTCATAGGAAAGAACAACATGAAGGATGTTAGGGTTTACATGGACATATTCTCGAGGTCTCTTTCTTAGGAAAGAGAAACATAAGAGGTTAGGTTTTCATGGATATTTCTTTGAGTCTTGGAGTTCATACATTTATTTTCTAGCTTATTGTAGTAGGCTCCACAACCCATCTACAACCTAGACATTGGGTTTTTTCAATATGTTCCATGAGGATTGGGGTGGGTTATGTGGATTTCCTCCTTTTCCATGGTTTTGAGGATGGAGGATGATGGTAATCACTAGATGGAATATCAACTGGTAACCCTAAGGGACTCAATGGGATTTGATCTTGAGGCCTATGTGAGCTTTCACATGAGCGTCTACCAATTGACGACCCTTGGGGTTAGCAACCATAAAACTATCATGGTATCAATTAAGGAGGATCCTTGGGATTAGCAACCATAAAACTATCATTGTATCTAAAATATTGAAGGTACCAATATCAACCTTAGGATTCCAATATCCAATATTTTTGCACCCATAACCTCACAAAATATCCACGAAAACAAAGAGTTTGGAATTTGTAGGTTACTAGAAATGTGAAAAAAATGGAGTTACCAATAAGAGTGATGGTATATCAATTGATATTAGTGATCAAGTAATGAGCAAGTATTGGATGCATACACTATCAAATATGTGTTATAAATCTCAATACATCCCTAAACTAAGATTTATGGGTATACTTTTATTATTATTATTTCCCATTGATAGTTATTTCCATTCATTTATCAAATTACGCGTGGATTATGGTGTGTTTTATTTTGTGAAATTATATTTATAGAGTAGGGATTCTTTACTATATATAAGCTATTGAAGCAATTCAAAGGTGACACTATTTTTTATCATCAGCATTAATGACTCGTTTATAGGAATTATCTAAGTTCTCCTTGTTAGGTACCGCAACTACCTTCTCTTATCCCCTATCTTTTGAAGGGTTGAAGGTATTACAAAAGGTACTAGATCACTGAATGGAAAAATATAGTATCCCAAACTGATATTCTATTTTTTTAATAGTATTATTGTAGGGTCGGTGCTTTAGTTATGCTAGATTGACAAAATAAAAGTTGCATGCAAAACAATGTCGTGCCAAAAGGCCCTATAATATAGTTTTTTTGGAGAATAAATAGGATGAAGACTATCAGTGATAGAAGGTACACATACCAATAATAATAATTTTTATAGCACGTCGAGATATGTGAGGCATGCAAGCCATGCATTTAATGGAAGATGTAGTGCTTCTCTCTAGTAGTTGACGACCAACTAAGGAAAAACACACACTCCAATGTTGTTATTCACGTTTTGGATTCAATATATTGTCGACGAAGCTGAGACTTGCTAGGAAGGATAGTATAGGTCCTTCGATGAGATAGGAAGGTACATGCAGAATTTTTGACCTCATTTTGTGCCCTAGCAAATTGTTCTTCTCCAGAATGGGTTGGACTCCTTCCTCACATTTTTGCTGGTGGAGGCTATGAATGGGTCATGCACTCCTTCCATTGACTAGAGTCACGGGAAGAAAACAATACTAGCTATTAAGTCGTCACTATGTATTGTAGTAAAGGAACAATGAGCAAAACATAAATACATTAAGTATAGGTTAGAGGAACTAGAAAAACTAGATGAATATAGGTTATGGTAAATGATACACCAAATCACGACAAAGGTAAGAATGAAAAGATAATGTGAGAACATTAAAGAAACATGAGTTTGAAGAAAGACAACTAGTCTTTCTATACAACAAAAAAAAAGGATAAGGTGGACAAACTCAATTACATGTGGCTCAGACCTATGAGTTGATGGAATTATATGAAAATTTCTCAATGGATCTTCATAAATGATAGATGCAAGCGAAAGGGGAAGGATACCCCCCCAAAAAAACCCTACCGTGACATGTTGACACTAGTCCAACACATGTGTAAATATATCAATTATCAAGCATACAATATGACATAAATTAGAGGAAAGAAAGAACAAATTGAAAACTGGAAGGAACTACCCAAAAATAACACATGACTCCAAGAAGCCAACATATCAAGTAATTATTTAATGAGGAACCTAAATAATTGGAACCTATAGAGAAACCAAGCATCAACTCTATAGGATCTCCAAGAACTAACATCCACTCTAGTGATGAACCAGCTGAAGAAGGCTTGAAAGAGTTCAAATCTAAAATATTAGGCCTTACCAACCTCAAAAGATTGAAGAGATCTTTAAAATTGTTATGAAAAAGGATGCATGACAACAGCACCTGTCTCATCCAATGTATTTGGGAAAGAACATGGAGTATGTTGGTGTCCTTATTACGTGGGAAATTCCCTTCATCTAAAACCAACAGTCCTGGTCCCTAAAGTAGAATTTGTTGGCAAGATTCACCCAATGGTTCAAATTAAACACTTCATATTCTAAGGATTTATTAAACATGATAAGATGAAAGACACTAGGGAATTGATTCAACATATGTTTTCACTACAATTTTGGAATTACTGGGTTAGGTTTGAGTTGCTTTCTAATATAAGTTTCTATAATAAAACACCTTAAAGAAGAAATCCATAACATTTGGCAGAATTTTGGCAAACGCCTGTTGTCGCTACAATTTGGAAAATACTGGGTTATGTCCGAGTTTCTTTCTAACCTAGGGCTTTTATAATGATATTCAATGATCTAGGGGTTAGGTTCAAGTTTCTTGCTTATAACAAAATAGGGCTTGGAAATCCTTCTCGGGACAGCGACCGATTTTCATCCTTCTCCACCGGGCTGAGCATACATGTGAGCAGAAAAAATCTATCTATCGTGGCTATGGGGGAAGTCGAATCCTTCTCTAAACCTCCCTTAAGCATCTCATTTCGGTGGGGTCAGATTAATAGCTTATTTGGGAACCGATTGCTGAGATAACTCAAATAAAAACAACCAAACCAGTTTGAATGTGAACCAAAATGTTGTGGGTTCATCGACTAATTGTAACACTCAGACTAGCCATACTTCAGAATCCATATCAGCAAATATAGGTCAAATGAGGGCCAAATGAAACTGTCAAATGAAACTCTAGTTTTACCCCTATTAACTCTATTTTCTTGGGTGCTGATCAGTGAGGGTAACCTGCTCTAATGGCCTCTGCCTTTCCTATACTGGCTAAGAAACCTTGGAGATTTGCAGAACTATCTTAAAATTTTTAAAATAGACATGAATTAGGGCACGGTACTCACAATTTTGGGATGCATTGTCTCCACTGACAATTGGCCTCCTTTTCTGCTACAAAAGCACAATCCACTCTCCTTAGTCTTTGTGGGTCCAAATCGTTGCTCCCACTTTCCAAATCATTGCTCCCATTGATATTATTCTCCAACCAAGTTTCTCAGAACATCACTGATCACTGAACGACAAGCACCCGATGAGATGCATAGAGGAAGAAGCTTTCTCATGAAGCTGAAATTAAACTAGCGCGACTGGTATTTTTTTTATTGTTTCATGTTTTTGCTTTATTTATTTATATATATGTATTTAAAATAATTGTTTTATAATTATTTATATATATTGTTTTATGTTTTATTTTATTTATTTATATATATGTATTTAAAATAATTGTTTTATAATTATTTATATATATTGTTTTATGTTTTATTTTATTTATTTATTTATGCTTTATTTTATTTATTTATATATATATATATATATATACTGTGTTTTATTTATATATATATACTATGTTTTATTTTTTTATATATACAAAGAGGGGGGGTGTATCTATGTGAGTCTTTATGTGTGCAGTGAATCTATGATGATGAGGATGAGGATGTCGTTGATGATGATGATGTCGATGATGATCATGATGTCGATCATTATGATGATGATGATGAAGATGAGGATGTTGATGATGAGGATGAAGATCATGATGATGATGAAGACGAAGATGTTGATGATGAAGATGACGCCAATGATGATGATGAAGATCATGATGTTGACGATGATGAAGATAATGATGATGATGATGATGATGATGATGGTGATGACCATCTTGATATCATATGAAATGATGAAAATACTAACGATGTTGATGATTATGATGATGATGTCACTAATGATGCTGTCAATGGCGACGATGATGTTGCTGATGATGATGACGACGACGACGATGATGATGATGGATGATGATGATGTTGATGGATGATGATGTTGATGATGATGATGATGTTGTTGTTGATGATGATGATGATGCCGATGATGATGATGATGAGAAATCCTTATGATGTTGATGATGATGACGATGATGCTGATGATGATGATGACGATGACGACGACGATGATGAAGATGATATGAAGTAATTAATTTGATCTAGGTTAAATGTTATTTTTAAAAATAATTTCAATGATGGTGTTGATGATAATGATGATGACAATGATGATACAGACGAAGATGAAGATGATGATGATGATATGCAGAAATTATTTGATCTAGGTTTACTTTTAATTTTAAAATAGTTTTAATGATGATGTTGATGAAGATGATGATGTTAATGATGATGAGGGTGATGAAGATGAAGACGACGATGATGATGATGATGTTAATGATGATGATGGTGATGAAGATGATGATGTTGATGATGACGACGAAGATGATAAAGATGATGATGACGACGATGATGATGGAGACGATGATGATGACGACAACGACGATGATGATGATAATTATGATTTTGATGACGATGATGACAATGATGATGATGATGACAATGATCATGAGGATAACGATGTCATCTTCATCGATTATGATGAAGATGATGATTTTGGTGATGATTATGTTGATGAGCATGACGATGATGATGATGGTCATGATGATGAAGACGACGATGATGACGATGAAGATGATGATGAGGGTGATTATGATGATGATGATGATTATGATGATGATGATTATGATGATGATGATGATTATGATGATGATAATGATGATTATATATGATGAATATGATGATGGTGATGATGATGATGTTCATGATGATGGTGAGGATGATGACGTGGATGATCCACATGATGATGATGATGACGACGATGATGATGAAGATGATGATGAAGATGATGAGGATGATTATGATGTTGATGATGATGATATGAGGATGGTGAGGATGATGACGATGATGATAATTATGATTTTGATGATGACGATGACAATGATGATGATCTTATTTGTTCCCTTTTTGAGCTTGGATTCAATATAACAAAATATGATAGACCAATATGGTAACATTGTCATCATCATCATCATCACCATCATAAAAAAAATTCAAAAAATACTAAGAAAAGAAATAAGAGAACAATGATTTATTATCACATACACTTTTATTAAGAACCTTGACATATATCTTATTTAATAGCTATAAGGCACAAATATGATATTGAGGAGACTCAATCTTTGTTGCGTGGAATGACAACAATTAGGAGAGTCAAAATTTGGTCGATGGAATGACAACATTTAAACGACTTAAGAAGCCATTGTTGTGGCAATTTAACAAAGTCTAAATATCTAAAATGATTTTGATGTTTGTCACCAAACTTTAAAGTTGCGGTAAGATCAAAGATATATGAAAAATTTGGAATCTAATATCTTTTCATGAGCCATAAGGTATGTAAAAGATTAAAAAAAAACATTAATGTTATGTTCTACATTATTAACATCTTTCCATGTTTACTCTATTCTTCATATTGAATTTGGAAACATAAAAGTTATCTACAAAATCTAAAATCTAATCTTTTTATTATAACAATAAACTAAGTAAAAATTTTGGGCATCAATTTTGCTAACTACATTCTTCTATATAAATATCTTATTTAAATTAAATACTTTTTAAAAATAAACTTAAAACATTCAAAACAAAAATAAAATGCTAAATTTTAAAATTTCATATAAAATATTTTATGGAAAAATATTTCAAATATAAATAAAATAAATATTTATAACTATATTCACTTTATTTTTATTAGCAAATATCACGTCAAAAGAAAACCATGTGTGTTACTAACTACAATGTAGCTTATGTGCATTATCAAATGATAAAGGTTTAGGCATAAATCACTTTAAATTAATATTTATTTATATTATTTGGCAATATAATTAACTCAATTTTACAACATTCAAATTAATAAAAATTTAGATTAAGAAAGAAATTATTAAAAATATATATATATATATATATATATATTATATTTTTAAATTTAATTTTTAAAAATATTTATATGCTAAAAATATTTATAACTAACATATTAATAAAAAAATTAAAACACTAATCTTCACACTATCAAGATTAGTGTTTTAAAACACTAATCTTCACACTATTATGATGATGAGGACGATGACGATGATGATGACGACGATGATAATTATGACTTTGATGACGACGATGATAATGATGATGATGATGACAATGATCATGAGGATAACGTTGTCATCTTCATCGATTATGATGAAGATGATGTTGTTGGTAATGATGATGATGATGATGATGATGATGTCCGTAACTCTTTTTAAAAAGAAATAAGATAAAAGAATAGGTCTAATTAAATATTTACCTTTCATTATATTTCATCATTGACGATGACGATGATGATGATGAAGATGATGATGATGCTATAGACGATGATGACGATGATATAAAGTAATTAATTTGATCTAGGTTTAATTTTAATGATGATGATGGTGATGAAGATGATGATGACAACGATGATGAATATGATGATGATGATGACAATGATGACGATGATGATGAAGATGATGATGATAATTATGATTTTTATGACGACAATGACGATGATGATAATTATGATTTTCATGACGATGATGACAATGATAATGATCATGATAATGATCATGAGGATAACGATGTCATCTTCACCGATTATGATGAAGATGACGTTGTTGGTGATGATTATGTTGATGAGGATGATAATGATGATGATGGTCATGATGATGAAGATGACAATGACAACGACGATGATGATGAAGATGATGATGATCATGATAATGATGATGATGATGATTATGATGATGATGATGATTATATATGATGAAGATGATGATGATGAAGAGGAGGAGGAGGAGGAGGAGGATGGTGAGGATGATGACGATGATGATCCACATGATGATGATGATGATGATGATGATGATGATGATGATGTCCGTAACTCTTTTTAAAAGTAAATAAGATAAAAGAATAGGTATAATTAAATATTTACCTTTCATTATATTTCATCATTGACGATGACAACGATGATGAGGAAGCTTCAGATGACGATGACGATGATATGAAGTAATTAATTTGATCTAGGTTTAATTTTAATGATGATGATGGCGATGAAGATGATGATGATGATGATGACGACAACGATGATGATGATGATGATGATGATGATGATGACGACGATGATGACGATAATTATGATTTTGATGACGACGATGACAATGATAATGATGATGACAATGATCATGAGGATAATGATGTCATCTTCATTGATTATGATGAATATGATGATGTTGGTGATGATTATGTTGATGAGGATAATGATGATGATGATGGTCATGATGATGAAGATGAAGATGACGACGACAATGATGATGAAGATGATGATGCAGGTGATTATGATGAGGATGATTATGATGATGATGATGATTATGATGTTGATGATGATTATATATGATGAAGACGGCGACGATGATGATGGTGATGATGATGATGTTGATGATGATGATGAGGATGGTGAGGATGATGACTATGATGATCCACATGATGATGATGATGTTTGTAACTATTTTTTTAAAAGAAATAAGATAAAAGAATAGGTCTAATTTAATATTTACCTTTCATTATATTTCATCATTGACAATGACGACAACGATGATGAAGATGATGACGATGCTACAAAGGACGATGATGATGATATGAAGTAATTAATTTGATCTAGGTTTAATTTTAATGATGATGATGGTGATGAAGATGATGATGATGATGATGATGACGAAGATGATGAAGATAATTATGATGATGATGATGATGATGACGACGATGACGATAATTATGATTTTGATGACGATGATGACAATGATAATGATGATGATAATGATCACGATGATAACGTTGTCATCTTCATCGATTATCATGAAGATTATGATGTCCCTGGACCTTGAATGCACAGGTCCACACAATTCAATCTCCTCAACTTGGTGTATGAGGTAGTGTTATTGTGCATTGAAAAATGATGATGGTAGATGCTTTTGCATTTCACACATGAGACGAGGAATTTCTCTCCTCCAATACTTTATATCTTCTTTATGGATTTCTTTAGATGTCAACCATCTACAAGTGACACAAACCAATAATGATATTTAACAAAAATAAACATTAAATTGCAATATATGCTGAAATAGTGCACAAAAAAACAATATATATTATATGGAGAATTAAAGAAACACTAATCACATGCAATTAATCTCTAGTTACCTCATGTATTTACCAAGATTATATATAACTTGTTTGACATTGTTGTCAAAGTTGTCCGAGAGAGAGAGAGGTAGAACATACTGTATCAATATACAAACCATGCCATTTATTAAACAAAGAGTATACAAACAAGAAAAAAAATATATGCAGTAAAATGAAAAAAAATAAATTATATGGACATAACAATAATAATTACCTTGATGAAGACATGTCAATCATGTGTTTTGACCCCCGCAAAATCACCTTTTTTGGTTATGATATTCTTCAAGTTCGCACAAAATCCAGTGGGAAACTTAATTTTCCGCATTACTTCTTTGACAACATTGCTTTGTTGCTCTGTAAACATCCATGGAATTGAGTTTATATTAACTTGTTCTCTATTGCTATGAAATTGGATGCCGTCTTTCATTGCATGGTTTCTTTCTTGAATGTCTTTGCAATCTTTCACAACTTTATCTTTCTCCCTCCTTAGCTCCAGTAGTCTCCATAAGGTTTCAGTAACATTCTTTCCAATATGCATTGTATCAAACAAATGAGTAATTTGTAGGTGCTCATAGTAGGGAAACTTGCTGAATTGAATAGGATAACTTTTCATTCCTCATGGAAGCCCATTAATTCCTTCATGATCACGATGGACATCATGAATATTAGTTTATAAATAAATTACATCATAAATCAAATATGGACACTACAGTAAACAACTCACAATAAAAATTAAAATACATAACAATTCATATACAATGATCCATACATACCATGATGACGATTTCTATTGTATTGCATCTTCCAAAGGTGAGGTGTCATTCTTCGTGGTTTTAATGCAGTCTCCTTCTTCCCATTGAAAATATTTTTTTAGTTGTTCTATACCTGTGGTTCTTAGAGAGGAAATGCCTGTAATCATCAAACAACTCCTTTCTTAAGCTTTTTGAACAACGAGATTTTATCTTAGGACCACAAACTGAACATGCAAATTTACCGTTTGTCTGAAGACCTACAATATTTAGATATGGAATATTTATATCGAATATATTCATATATAAACTATTCTAACTACTCCATATAATTAATAGCAATTAAAGTGGAACTTAAAATTACAAACCACAAAATGAAGTTAACCCAGGGGCATCGTGTATTATCCATACAACTATTGCATGGAATTGAAATTTCCTTTTTCGTATTTGTCTAGATATGTCATACATAGTGATACCATTCCATAACTTCAGTAGCTCATATATAAGAGGTTCGATGTATACATTCATATCTTTAACTTGGAACTTACCTGATTGATTTGAATTACATATAAAATACATCATTATGAGAACCATTAAGATATATAAAGCATGCACAAGAGTAAAATAATAGATATATATATGAAATTAGGAAATATAATACGACAAATGAGATGCCACAACTACATTATAAATGAAATAGTTGTATACAAAAGAACCTGGAATAATCATCGACAGCATTATGTGCTCCCTCTTTATTGACAACCATGGAGGAATGGTATTGTTGATAACAAAAATAGGCCACATCGTGTAAATGGATTTCATCTATGCAAATGGATTAACACCATCTGCTGCCAAATAAATCCTAAGATTACGTGGTTCTTCTTTAAAGTGAGGTCACTTTTCCTCCATATCTCTAAAAGCATAACCATTTGCAGGAATTCAGATAACATCATCTTGACTTCTGTTCCTTGCATGGTAATCCATAAATTGCACTATTTTTTTGCACCTGAATAGTCATTGCAAACGTGGAATGATGGGAATATAACGAAGAACCTTCTGAGGCACCTTTTTTGTTACTTTATCTATACGATATCTACTTACATGACATTCCAGACATTTTGTTGCAAATTCATGCTAATTATAATATATAACATGGTCATTGTGGCATGCATGAATTGCTTCATAATGCATTCCAATCTCTTTCATGATGGAAGAAAAATCACCATATGTGCGAGGTAAAATATTTGATGGTGGTAAAAAAAATTCAGCTATCAAGCTACAAAAAAATAAAATAAAATAGTTAATGTAATAAATAAATAATATTAACAAAACACGCTTCATCCGTACAATGATCAATAATGAGTTAACAATACAATTATTAGAGGAATAGAGATAAAATTTATCATGATCCTATATATGTGATGGATTATTTTACATACCTTTGCATTCATGTGATTGCAATGTTTGAAAGACCATTCATAACCTTCAAGTTCATTATCAACAATACAACAGAGAGAAGAGTTGTTTTGGAGCCTTCATAAAGGGGTTCATATGCCTTATCGAGAAGAGGTATATCATGAACATCATCAAAGTCATCATCATTTTCATTATCAAAGTTATCGTCATCATCCATTATAACATTAAATGAATCATGGATCAATGTATTTGTACCATCATCTTCAATTACATTATCAGTATGATCATCTTGTTCACTATGATCGTTCACTTGTTCTACATTAAACATACACGCTCCATGATCCTGATCCTAAACTTGTTCTGAAAGCACTTCCTCTGGACGATATGCTGGAGGGTGTCTTTCCTTTAATAAAAACACATGGAAACATCAATAGATATACATTAATATATGAAAAATAAAAATAATACATACAATTGCCAAAACAAAGAATATAATAAACTTTATAATGCTAAACCTACAAATGGACGATATCCGTTCCCCCCCTCAGCGTGTCCATGTTCCCTACAATGTTTTGTGGATGTTGAGATCAATATTCTTCTCCTCTTAAATCCTCTGCATTGAGTACATGGACAATGACATTTTCCATCACCCCTTCATTTCGCTGCATCCCACAGTCTAGCAAGAAATTGTTGGTTGTCTTCATTTGGATTCGGAATATTTCTATTTGACATTTTGTCACAAACTTCATGAATGAATATAACTGGTTGTCTTAAAAAATCAAGTTCCACGCATCAACATTTTTTCAAACAGAGAGAAGTCAAAGAATAAAAAAATTCTGGCAAACTGTGTGTCGAAGAAAATAAATTCCCACAACCGCCCATTGAAGAATAAAACAATTCCTTAAAATGTCAATCGAGGAACAAATAATTTTCACAAATCATCCGTTGAGGAACAAATAATTTTGCAAATCGTCTGTAGCTTCTACAACAAACATGTTGAAATGTTTAAATTTTTTTTATTTATAATGGCCCAGCGTTGGATATTCGACACCTTGAACATAGTTACCGTTGAAAATATGGGACCAAAAATTTCAAATCTTTCAAACCTTACATTATCTTTTTTTTAAAACCTACACATACCATCGGATATCCGACACTAATGGGTATAAAAACCGACAGTCTTGGGTCAGATATTTGACACTCCCGGGTCAACATACTATAAGATAATCGACACTATACCATCAGATATTCGACACTCCAGTGTTGGATATTCAACACTCTGGTGAGTCGAATATCCGAAGCCTTATGTGTCAGATATTAGACGCCGCTATTAAAATTTCCTGATCATTGTTATTCTCAATGATTGTTGTCCAACACATCTGTACGAAACATCGAATTCTGACATCATATTTTGGGTTTAAATCTTGTTGTGAATGCCAGCTGATTGACAGTGACATTGCTTCCATTATGAGGAAAATACATCACATGAAAGAGTGTGGACACCACAGCTTGCATAGCATAAACATAATCATGCCCGAGGAGCATATTGAAGTCCAAGGGGTCCTCTATTACAAAAAAATCAACTAAGACAGTCTTCCCACCCAAAGTAACAGAAGTTTGAGTAAGAATTCCCAAAGATTGAATAGTTCTTTTATTAAAATCTAGTAAATGACTATGGGTCAACATAAGGCTGGGAGATCCCATGCCTCTCGAAGAACATGTAGATAAAATAATAATAGAGGCTCCTTCATCAACAATACACTGAGCAATGATGTAATGTCTAATTTGGACCTTTATCTGGAAAGGTGCATCAAAAGGAAGGCACAGATCAACTAGGCTATCCCAGTTAAAGGAAGCAATCAGAGGGCTTGGCATGGGTTCATTTAGAGAGATGTCAGTGCCCCCTTTTCTAGAATGTTATGAACTAGTAGTGAAGAAAATATGAATAGTATACACTTCACTCTTCGAAGGAAGAGTGGGATTGACCAAAGATTGCACCGGTTCAATCACTTGATAAAGTTTACTCTCGAAAGGGAGAGTGGGATTGAC
Source organism: Pseudotsuga menziesii (assembly GCA_001517045.1). Taxonomy (NCBI): domain Eukaryota; kingdom Viridiplantae; phylum Streptophyta; class Pinopsida; order Pinales; family Pinaceae; genus Pseudotsuga; species Pseudotsuga menziesii. The sequence goes on from LPNX010687226.1 coordinate 17,725, forward strand.
CAAAGACTGCATTGGTTCAAACACTTGATCAACTGAAGGTTGAATAGGTTGTTGAGAAACTACAGGTTTTTTAGGAGAAGAATAATCTTGAGAATCAGAACACACTCTCCAAACTTTTGCACTATAAAGGAACTTACGAGTAAAATGGTCTCCCTTGCAAAGCTTACAAGGGAACTTAGGCTTGTGTTTTTAATGGTTAGTTGTCTCAATGATGTGAACATGAATTTATTTGGTTGAGTGCTTGACCCTAGCATGACCTCCAGATTCCGAGAGACTTGGTCCAACTTGACTAGAAAAGGCTTGTTGTTTTTCCCCATCATGACTTCCAGAGGCTGGGTGGTGAAGATAAACTTGAATTGTAGAGGTTGAGTGTGTGCCCCCAGCATGCCTTTCAGAGGTTGGGTGGTTGGGTCCAACATGACCTGCAGAGGTTGGATGGGTTCCACTAGCATGATCTATAGAGACTAATTGGTTGGGTCCAACATTAATTACAGAGATTTGATAGGCTCCCCCTTGCTTTTGTGTCTTCTTCCTATTCTTTCTCCTTTTATTTCTTTTAGACTACAAGTTACTAGCATTAGAAATTTCATCGCATGAGGAAGAAGGAGGAGGATTGGTAGCTATAGGTGAAGGGGATATGATGTTTTGATTCCCTTGATATAAGGTGCTTTCTTGAGAAGCATCAACAACATTAAGGAAATTAGGAGTGGAAAAAAACCAAACCGGTAGCCCTACAGTGAATCCAGGAAGATTCAAAGTGGGAATCAAGGGAACACCAACATTCCCAGTAAAAGGAAAAGCACAGGAAGCCCCTAGCATGGGGGTCTCCTATTTGGTGTTTGTAGGGGTACTAGTCATAGTTTCTGACTTAACAAGAAAAACAAGTCATAGGTCAAATGGAAACCAATGACAGGGAGAGAACACTACTTGAAAAAATACTAAGTATCAAGGCTAGGCACACAAGGATACCTTCCAAAGGAGAGTCTGGGATGATGACGACCCATAACTAGCCATTGAAGGGATAAGGTAAATTACCTAGGGCCCCGATACATTCACTTTGGGGAAAGTGTTTGAATAAACAAACAATTTTACAAATATTTGCACGGGGTTTCCTCCCACATCTTCCAGGGTATAGTGGAAATAGCCTTCCACTATCACCCGTGTAGAGTTCTAGAAGTATGGATACTAAGGATACCAAAACCACAAAGAAAGTTTGGCGAAACAGTCTTCAATCTAGCTGATGCACATGGGCAGGGTAACTAAGCTCGAAAATCAAACAGTTCTAGGAACCACATGGGGCTAGAAGGAAGTACTGAGTAAGTCTCCGAACATGCAAAATATATGGTGTATGCTCAAGTGAGTATAGGAGGGGTATGCCCACATATTAGTATCACACGACCTTATGCTTGAATCCCATGTTAGAGGAGATTTTTGGTATCTTTCTTTACGAAATTGGATTTCTTGAAGAAAGACCACTATGTTTGAGTTTAATTTTTTTGGCAGTTAAAGATGTCCCTAACCCAAAACACTATCCTAGACTAGTGTGTGTCGTACCTAGAAAGAAACTATTACTAATATATTTTAGATATTAAACGTTCTTTTTAAGGTGAATTGATTACTCAAAGATGGTGGAGGTGAAACCAATGGTGTTTTGACTTGAAAGTAGAAACAAGATGACTAAAAAAAAATCAAAATGCAAATGCAAACTTCCACTTCTCTTTTCTTTTCAAAACTGAAAATGAAGGCCATGAAAGAAATACTGCTTTTTGTATTTTCAAGAAACAAAGACATGCAATGCATCTAAGACTAAAACCTATCTGACATGAATATAAACAAACTACTTGTTCTTTTTATTTTTTATTTATGAATGCAAAAGAAAAAACAACCTACAAACTAATGCATACAAGTAATACAAAAAAAGTAAATAGAATTCTGCTCTATACCCCACAAAAAGCCCTTGGCTTCCCTAAAGCCAAACAGAACCTCACTTGGAAGGGATAATTTCAAAGCTTAACAAGCCAACCACTTTGGAATGGAAAGGTTAAACAACAATATTGAAATAAACAGAGTTCAGGAAGGTCGTAGGTTCAGTCTAAACATGCTAGCAGAGACTTCTCAACACCTTTCCCAACAAGGTCAAGCCAAAGAAGGAGATGGGGGGGGGGGGGGCACAGGGAGAAATAGAACATGACCAAAGACTTAAAAGGGACTTAAAACTTAGTTAAAATTCACCCTTAATAGGACACACCACTTCCCAGGGGTTATGCATAGGTAGAGGACCTAGAAGGACCCTTCAAAAAACCCTAAAACACCCTAAACAGGCCTAGAAAAGGTGAAAAATCATTGTTACAAGGAGATCGTGAGATCCCTTTGGCAAGGTCATGAGTGACTCACAGGTTCCCTTAAGGGAAGTCATGAGTACATCAATAACTCACAACTATGCAATGAAATAACTGCGAGTGGGTGGAAGAAGGCTCATAAATGGTCAAAAACAACCCTAAACAGGCATGGGAGGTGTCTTAATAGTAGTAAGAGTTAATCCTAAGTTTCAAGAAGGACCTAAAACCTTAAATACATTAGAAAACAAGGCAAGGAGACCCCAAAAAAGACAAGGATCCCTAGTATGGTTGTTAGTTCTGTTGTTAGGGAAAGTGTTACTATGGCTAGGGGTTAAGAGGCCACCAACATACTAGGGTTATAAAGACAAATGAATAAAGTTCTGCAAGAAAACATAAGCAATATTTAAAAGGTAAGAGAGTTTCATACATTATTTATTAAAGGGTGATCCAATATTTCCTTTAGTCCTCCTCTTTCTCCTCTTGCTCCAAGAGACCTGCAAAACATGTTTAAGCTTCCTCAAACCAAATTGACCATATGTAAAGAAATGATAATAAAAAGAAAATTAAACCCTAATGTAATTAACATTAACATATGATCATGAACATAGATACAACAATCATTACAAAATGATTTGGAAAGAGTAGATCATCCTGTTTTTATTGATAATGGAAGAAGCACAAAGCTTAACTTCTCCTCATGCAAGAGATCTCATGAAACCTTTTATATGGTTCTCTTGCTTCTCTTCTCTAGGAATATCAGCCTCCAAGCTCTGCAACACATGAATATGGCATCTAAGGAAAAGGTAGGGGGGGCGAGAGTCCCAATTTCTCCAGCATAACAATGCAAAGGCCAAGTCCCCTTTCATGGACCTATCTCCCTGTCTTATACACTAATTCAATAATTTTCATAATTTTATATTTTTTGTCCACTTAAGGGGAAACTCGCGAGTTTTATGAAGCATATTCATGAGTGTCAAGGGAAACTTGTAGGTTTTCTGAGGAAAACTCGTGAGTGGGTCAAAAAATATCATTTTTAAGGGATTTATGTACATTTTGATGGGTTGATATATTCTAGAAAGTTTTTCCTTGTTTATATTCATTTTAGATGGTTCAAATAAGAGGTTAAACGAAGTTATGGAACTCTAGATATGGCTCCTCCAATCCAAGTGTTTTTCCAGTGACTAACAATGAGTTTTCATGAAGTGTCAACATGCGACAAAAACATGTGAAAGTTGTGACAAGCAAAGATGTGTCACTTTAGGCTAGAACACTAGGGGTATGGGGGGAATTTCCCCAAGAAACGGGGTTTGGGGGAGAATCCCCAGAAAGAAATATTTTGGATTTTTGTTGGCTAGAGAGAGACTGTGAGAGAGTGAAGAAGACATGCACTGAGGTTGTTCTAGGTTGTATCCCTTCATTTTTCTAGATGGTTTAATAATAAAGGACAATAAATTTCTATGTGGATGTAGCCCATCTTGGGTGATCTATGTTATATCTATGTCTCTCTTGTAATGTGTTTTAATATTTGCATCTTGTTTATTGTTTATTGTTATTGCTCTACGGTCTTATTTTCTAACAGTTACTTAGTTCTCTTTCTCCATACATGGTAACTCAAGGATAAGGTTCTAAATTATGGAGTACAATCAATTTACCATATTTATCATAATTCTAAATTATGGAGTCCAATCAATTTACCATATTCATCATAGTTCATTTTTTCATATATATATAAGGTGAGGATGTTGTTGTATTTGAAAATTTTGAAAATATTCTGATGTATATTATAATTGTATATTGTTGTACACCCATCAAAGATGTGTTTTCCTCCTTTAGAGATGTTATTATTGTACATGGTCATTAAGGTAAACTCTTCGTTGTAGTTCGGGGTAATAGTCCCAAGTTGAATATAATAAAATGTATTTTTGAGTCTCCCTAGGTGAAGTTGGCCTTGCTAGGGTGAGAGGTTGGCCCAATCAAGTTATTAGGTCAGTCACTTGATGTGTATAAATAGGGAGGCTCCCTCCCTCATTTATAAACACACTCACTCACTCAAGTTTGCATGAGGAGAGAGAGAGAAGGAGATGCAAAAGACTTCTTATTATTGGGTTTTTCCATCTTGTGATATTGTCTTAGTGATGGAACTATTCTAAGGAAGTTTGCGAGGTTTTCTCCTTTATGGTTTCCCTGAGAAAAATCTATTTGTATTGTGTATCTGCCTTTATCTTATGCATCTTGATGTGTTTTTTATTCTTTTTGATAAATATAGTAATCAATTTGAATAAGATTATAAAAACTAACATGGTATTAGAGCCTCTCCGAAAGAAGGCATTGTGTAGTAGCAAAAACTAGGGATTCCTAGTTCAAGGTCTTGTTTCCACAAATCATCAAGAAAAGAAGTATAGGATAACTCACCATAAGACGGTGCATATTTTGGTGGAATCATAATCAAATTTGAAGAAGTTTCAATTTTTTACTATGGGTAGGACATTGCGCGAAGAAACTAGGGAATCAAGTTTCAAAGGCTTCTTGCCATATTTTTCATAAAAGGACCTTACTGATAAACTCACCTCAAGGAAGCACATCTTTCTATCTAGAAATAATTCCAAAATTCCAAGTTCAGAAAATTAGGGTTTGTGTAACAAACCCTAGGTCATCCAGCTCTAGAATCATATCGAGCACCTCAAATTGGTAAGATATAAATCTATGCTATTTCCATTTGAGGTTCTCATTTTAAAACATAATCACACCCATTTTGAGGATAATCTTGGGGGAGATGAAAAATTCTGAGCATGGATGTACATGATCTCCCTAATCCTTAAAGAAAATGATTTGGATCAGTATATCAGTAAGGAAGTTCCAAAACCAGAGGAATATGAGGCTAAGGATATCCATAAGAAGAAATTGGTCAAGGACAAGGTAATAATTGCATATTATATTAAGGATCATATCATCCCCCACATGTCATCATTGAAGACACCAAAGGAAGTGTTCGATGCTTTGACCAAGCTGTACAAAGAAAAGAACATCAACCGGAAGATGACATTGAGGAATCAACTGAAGAATGTAAAGATACAAAACTGAGATACCATGCAATCCTACTTGACAAGGGCTCCTCAAATCAAGGAATGACATGAAGTAGTCTAATAGAATGTATAAGAAGGGGATATTTTTATGACCATCATAAATGGTGTCCCTAGATCATGGGACTCATTCATTCAAGGAATATGTTCAAGAATGAAGCTGATCAATTTCAGCAGACTCTGGGAAGAATGTACACAAGAAGAAGCTCAAACCATGACAAGAGAAGAGAAGATGAGAGAAACTGAAGATAAAGATCTCACAGTTCACACAAGAAGATATCATAGAAAGAGGGAGTATCACCATCACAATAAAAGGGAGTAACCATCACAAAAGACAAAAGAAATTCAGAAGAGATCCTTCCAACCTTCGATGGTAGACTTTTGATGAAAAGAGAAATTAATCCAGAGATTGTGCTAGAAACAAAGGCTCCTTAAACAAGAATTCTGTAACACCTCGGTTTTGGCCCCATTTGCATTTAAATAAAATAATGTAAATAATCATGGTGTGGATCTAGGAAATTGCCCCACCATTGATTTAGTGTTTATTTTTTGGCAATTAAGGTTGAGCCGATGGTATTTTATTCTAGCTAAACATTAAAAAGATGGAAATCATGTTAAATTTGCAATATTAATTAAAAATATACAACCAGCTATGTCAATGCAACCAAATAAGATGGGGGCATGATTTTTCCTAAGGATAAGCAGGGAGGGAGTTGGAAGAGTGGGCAAAAATTTAAATTGGGCAGAGCACCACTTCAAGAAAAATGTTTTTAAAATTTTCTTGGCGAAGAAAACACCAAAAACGTTTGCATTTCCCTCACACAGGGGCGTTTCACATTCCCCTCATGATTTTGATTGTGGGTAATGTTTCTAGATCCTAATATTCGTTCACGCAGCAAGAAAAACCACTATGAGTCTAAAACATCACGATTTTTCTCCTGTTCGGTGATCTGGACCCTTCACATTTTTGTTTTTCCTGTGTGGAGCAGTTTCCTTCACGTTTTTGTTTTTCCAGTGCGGAGTCTTTCCCTTTTCATGTTTCCTCCAGTCTACTAGTGATTTTCCTGAACATGAATGCCTTGAATCTGATTTTGTGTCTTTGATTTGAAAGACTAGCAATGTTTTCATTTTTGGTATTTTGCAGCAGTCATTCTGGCACTGACAATGCTTAGAAATTCCTAAATTACTTTGTGCATGTGTAATTCCTTGCATTCTGCTTATGTTTTGATAATCCCAAGACCTAGATCACCGTGTGTGCATCCTCGCTTGGCATATGAACTAATTAGGAGAATGGAAATGGAGTCTAAACTTTCTTGATAAACCTAGTGTGTGAAGGCACCTCACAGAATGATCTAGAAGGCTTGTTTTCTTATTTGCATACCCTGAATAGCACTGGAAGGTAATTCATGGCATGAGGGACTACGTAGCAGAGAAGGGGATGATTCCTTGTGTTGGGTGTGTAAGTGTTTATAGGTCAGGCTATATCCGGTGTGGGTGTTCATAGCTCTAGATTGAGCTCACTATCTTAGTAGTTAGTTTTCTCACTCCCTTAGCAGCCTGTTAAACCCAACTGTCAGGATGGCTTGGTTGGTAGCTTGATAAACCCATCTATTAGATCAGCCGTGTCCCATGTGAATTTGGCTAAGTGTAATTAACTACCTGTGTAGGTCTGTTAAACCCAACTGTGTTGACTTGACTGAGTTTTATTGTATCCTTGGCTATGGGGAAAGTCCGCTAGTGTTCCTTATTCCTTGGGGAAAATCATTCCTAGATCAGGGGTAGCAATGTTGCTGAGAGATTAAAGAGCACATTGGCCTATGGTTGGGTGGAATGTTGCAGCGACATAGCTGGTTGCGGGACAAATCTTCTTCAAAGATAAGTATTCTCTAATATTTTATTTCTGCGACTGTATATTGTTATGAATTTATATGAACATGTTAAATGCTTGAATAGAATGTATTGGATGAAAGTATTTTATTTCCGCTATATATTGCATTATGCATCTGTTTATACTTATGAATGTTTTATTTCAAGGAAATTTTTATACATTATGTTCATGGGGCTTAGACTGGCCGAGTTGTTAGATGTTGTCGCTTCCTCTCCACTGAGTAAGGGTTGGGGATGTGACAAAGTCAAATAATAAAAAACATTATCCTCACACCACTGAAGATGATGAACCAACAATAAAGAGACTTAAATCATAAACTGATTCTTCAAGTGATGAAGAATATTTACTAATCTTAGCATGCATGGGAACTATCTCACATTGAAGCAATGATTGGCTTGTATATAGTGGGTCATCCAAACATATGATGGAATACAAATAATCATTCATCAATCTGTCTGAGAATGTGTCACCTCACAAGGAGAAAATTGGGGATGATTATCAATACCCCATAAAAGGAAGTGGAGAAGCTAGTTACAATCTATATTCTGAGAAATATTTGAAGATGAACGATGTGCTATATGTTCTAGTACTGATGAAGAATATTCTCTCTATCTTTGCACTAGATGCAAAGGACATAAGATTTGCATTCGTTGATGGGAAAGTCCTAATGTGGCCAAAAGGAAAGACAATAGATGATGCAAAAGTGATTAGAGAGAAAGAGGGAGGCTTGTACAAGTTGAAGGGACAACCTAAACAAGCATTGGTTCATGACTCCATATAACCAAGTGAACTATGGCATAAAAGGATTACACATGTGAACTATAGAGAATTATCAATTGCAAGCAAAGCGGTTTCAGGACTTCCAGAAATATAGACAAAACATAAAGGAATTTGCAAGGGATGTGCACAAGGAATGAATGTAAAGAAGACATTTCCTAGCACTGAAATCAAAGCAAAAGAAATACTAGATATAGTACACTCATATGTTTGTGGACCCATGTCATCTAACTCACTAAGAGGGTATGTATACTATGTTTCCTTTATAGATGATTTCTTGTGTAAGACTTGAATATATTTCTTGAAAGGGAGAATTGAAGCATTCCACATGTTCAAGGAATTCAAATCCTTAGTCGAAAATCACACTGAAAGGAACATTAACACTCTACGGTTAGATAATGGTGGAAAATTCACCTTAAAATAATTCAAGGAACTTTTAAGAGAATCTAGGATCAAGAGGGAGTTGAGCAGTCCATACAATCCCCAACAGAATGGTGTTGCAGAACGAAAGAACATAACAATAATGGAAGCAATTAAAGCAATGCTACATGAATTGGATCTTTCGGTGCACTTATTGGAAGAAGAAACAAGGACAACTTTGTATGCACAGAACTATACTCCTTATCAAGTACTCAACAACAAGAATCTTGAAGAGGATTTCTCAAGAGAGAAACCAAAAGTCATCCATATCATAATATTTGGTTGTCCAGTGTACATACACATCCGAAAGGAAAAGAGGACAAATATTAATCATTGAGGAAGGAAGGTAATATTCATAGGATATAGTGACACTTCAAAGGACTACCAAATATAATTCCCAAGATTTAAAAAGATTGACATCAACATAGATGTAACATTTTAATGAAGAATCAACATCAAATCCAGAAAAAATGTATTGAAGAGGTCTAAGAACCTATAGCAACTAGAGTCCGAGACACAACAATGGAAGAAAAAATTCCAAGAGACCATGAAGATCATGACATGGCAGAAGAAGAAGAGCATGTTGACCCACTTCACAAGAATAAATCCCATAAGAGAAAACTAGCATGGGAATGGGAGCTAATACAAGATGCAGAAAGGATGGCGCTATAGATGGGATTCCTAGAGAAAGGAAATGGCCTAAAACATAAAACAACTATGTGGCCCTGGTATGTGACATCATTAGTAAAGAACCTTCCAACTATGAAGGGGTTGTAGAAAAGAAAGAATGAAAGGATGCCATGATCAAGGAGTATTAGTCGATTATGAAGAATGATGTCTAGGAGATAGTTCTAAGACTAGAATGGAAGTCTGTCGTGACTTCGAAGTGGATCTACAATATCAAGCATGTTTCATATGGTAGCATTGAAAACCATAACACAAGGTTTGTGGCGTGTGGATTCTCCTAGAAATAAGGAATATACTACGAGGAGACATTTGCACTCATAAAGAGATACACTTCCATCATATCTATACTTTCATTAGCTGCAGTAATGAATGAACAACACACATGATGGACGTTAAGAAATCATTCTTGAATGGCATAGTTGAAGAGGAAGTGTAAGTGTAGAATCCATTGGTATTTGAGACACATGAAAGGTAGACAGATGTGTGGAAATTGAATAAATCCTTGTACGAATTGAAACAGGAACCCAAGACATGGTACAACAGGATGGAAAGATTCTTGATGAGGTTAGGATTTACTAAAAAGTAAAGAAGATTCCAACCTTTAATTCAAGGCTGAAGGAAAAAGTTCAGTGATGCTCCTACTATATGTTGTTGACCTGTTTCTGACAGGAGAGGATGAACTCATTGCAGATGCAAAGAGGAATCTGGACACTGAGTTTGAGATGAAATACATATGGATGATTCACTATTTATTAGGCATGGAGGTGTGGAAGAGTATGGATGAGATCTTCCTTGGTTAAGGAAAGTATGCATTGGATATTTTGAAGAGATTCAGAATGTTGGACTACAAGTTTATATGCACACCTATGGCATCAAAATTGAAGCCACTATGTGATGCTTCTTCAGAGATAGTTGATGCCATGATGTATCATCAAATTATTGGTTCATTGATGTAGTTGATGAATATGAGACCATACATATGCTTTGTTGTGAAAACCCTGAGCCAGTTCCTGATGGATCCAAGACATGTTCACTTGATAGATGAAAACCATGTATTAAGGTACCTAAATGGTACAATTGATTATGGGATCAAGTATGATGTGAATCAGAATATTAAACTGCACAATTATGTTGATACAGATTGGGAAGGAAGTGCCATTGATAGGAAGAGCACTTCAAGATGCTGCTTCAGTTTGGGATCTGACATGATCTCTTGGTTTAGCCACGAAGTAGTCCTTCATAGCGTTGAGTACAATCGAGGCAGAATATGTTACAACTTGTTCGAAAAGTTGTGAGGAAGTATGTCTTTGAAATCTATTATATGATTTGTTTGATCTTGAGTTAGGGGCGACTTGTATATTTTGAAACAACCAAAGTCGCATGAAGTTGTCGTAGAACTTGGTGGTCCATGACAAGTCAAAGCATATTGAGATCAAGTAGCACTATATCCAGGATATGCTGCAAAGAGGATAAGTGAAGCTCTAATATGTGGCAATGAACGAGCTTATAGATGATGTATCGACAAAGCTTCTATCCAGAGTGAAGTGCAAGTACTTTAGAGAGAGACTTTGCGTTATCTAGATAGAGGTCCCTACAAAGAGGGAGTGACGATTTCTTACATGGTGGAAGATGCCGGTTATTGTCAAACAAAATCAGTCCTGGTGTGCTCCCACGCTAGAGATGATGGGAAGACTGGAAGATGCATATGCACTAGAACAAGATCTCATATGGGAAGGAATACATGTTGTCCCCATATGTAAACAGCCCTAGCATAATATGCAGGTTGTCCTGGGGCGTAACCAATCTTATTAGGTCATCCTCAGATCTAATCAGTCCTAACATAGTAAAAAGGTTGTCCTAGGACATAACTAGTCTTGTCAAGTTCTCCTCTGATGTAATAAGTTGTGATGTAGTATGTAAGTTATCCATGGATGTAATGAGTGTTGGAAGGTCATCCTTGGATGTAATCAGTCCAGGCATGTTATGCAGGTTGTCCTTAGAGGTAATCAGTCCTGATGTGTTCCCTTATTGGATATGAGGAGAGGTGACAAGGAACTTGGTGTGCTCTTAGGTGATTCTCACATAGTGGTAGATGCAGGTCGTCATTGAGACGAAATGAGTCCTATCATTCTCTTATGTTGGAAGAAGGAGGGTTGAATGTTGAGAGAAATAATTAAATTGGTGTGCTCCTAGGAGATCCTCGCATAGTAGTAGACACAGGTCGTTGTTGAGACATAATGAGTCTTGGAATGCTCCTATGTTGGTAGAACTAAGGTGGTTTGTGATATGCATCTACATTGTTCTCTGTGTGCAATGATGAGATGATCCAGATACGACGAGATGAGGGTAGGAGATGCAGGTGATTGCAGTGGAGAAGTAATATATGGTCCTGGTTTGTACCTACATGATTAATTTCTCTTGGACATGATCAATACCTAGATGAGTATTAGGCTTATACCCAACATGAAATAAGTATGGCTATGTAGAAGCTTCCTACTATGGATAGATTCGATATATGTCACTATTCAATGATCGACAAGATGAGGAGTATGGAAGAAACGACGATGATGATCCATCAATGATGATGTGACCATATGTGTTTATGACTGTGGCAAGAGAATACCTTCTTAGTTAAGAGGGAATTTTGTTGTATTTGTAACTTGATAAGATATTCTGAGGTATATTATCATTGTATTTGTTGTACTCCCATCAAAGATGTGTTTTCCTCCTTCCGGGATATTATTATTGTACATGGTCATTGAGGTAAACCATTTGTTGTATGTCGGGGTAATAATACCCAAGTTGAATATAATAAAATGTATTTTTGAGTCTCCCTAGGTGAATTCAGCACTTCTAGGGTAAGAGGTCATCCCACTCAAGTTATTAGGTCAATTACTTGATGTGTATAAATTGGGAGGCACCCTCCCTCATTTATACACACAGTCACTCACACAAGTTCGCGTGGGGAGAGAAGAACAAGGAGGAGAGAGAGAGAGAGATGATAAAGACTTCTTGTTATTTTTTTTCCATGTTTTGATATTATCTTCATGATAGAACATCTATTCCAAGGAAGTTTGTCAGGTTTTATCCTTCATGGTTTCCTTGAGGAAAATCTTTGTGTCTTGTGTATTTTCTCTCTCTTATGCATCTTGTTGTGCTTTTTATTCTTTCAGATAAATATCCTAATCAAATTGAATAAGGTTAGAAAAAATAACACAGGAGAATGAACTCAAAGTTCAAGCTTAGACATTAGTAGTGTATTCTATCATTTCATACTTTTTTAGTATTCTTTTATGGGTACAAAAACATTTATACAATTTTTTTTAGTTATTATTAACATTAGTATGTTAAAAGGGAATTTATTGAATCCTTTTAAACCTAACAAAAGGATAATACTTATTGAAAGTGATGGGAATTAGTAGATGTCCAAATCTTACCTCAAAGTAATGTGTAAACCCAAAACTTATATATATTTATAGTAAGGTAAAAACAACCCACAAGCCACTAGTGTGCAATGTTTTAAAATTTGGAATGAAGGATAACAATATTAAATAGTTATTGCAACTTTTTATCATTCAATTACCCATAAAAGTAAATGTTTTATTAACAAAATACACTTTTTCATTTTTACGTACCACCCACTATATACAAATGGTTTATCTTTCATGAATTATGTATTATATTAGAAAAACAGGTTAGTAGTGCAATAATAAGAGAGGCACCCGTATAGGTGATTTAAACAAAATGGGCTACATCCACAAATAAATTGTCAAACCCTTTATTAATTTACCATCATATGAATCGATACAACTTGCAACACATCTACTGTGACTATCTCTTTCACTCTCTCATACTTTCTCTCATACAATCTCGTAGATGTTTTCACAATATTTATTTTGGTTCCACAAATAACCATAAATTTTTCTCTGGTATTACAGCTAATATAAAAGAAAATTCATAGTTTTCTAAATCATAAATGGTAAACCATAATGTTTTGTCTTCGCTAACATAATCGACATCACAAATTCTACTTTGTATTTCACCCTTAAATAATGATTGTAGCTTTACATGAATGGGTTTCTCCAGGCTTAGTGCTCATCTTAGATTATATAAGTTAGTTTTTTTCTTCATGAGAAGGAGAACCTATATTCCAATAACAAGAGAGGCACCCGTATAGGTGATTTTAAAAAAATGGGCTACATCCACAAATAAATTGTCAAACCCTTTATTAATTTTCCATCATATGAATCGATACAACCTGCAACACATCTACTGCAACTGTCTCTTTCACTCTCTCATAGTTTCTCTCATACAATATCGTAGATGTTTTCACAATATTTATTTCGGTTCCACAAATAACCATAAATTTATCTCTGGTATTACATCTAGTATAAAAGAAAATTCATATTTTTCTAAATCATAAATGGTAAACCATAATGTTATGTCTTCGCTAACATAATCAACATCACAAATTCTACTTTGTATTTCACCCTTAAATAATGATTGTAGCTTTACATGAATGGGTTTCTCCAGGCTTAGTGCTCATCTTAGATGATATAAGTTAGTTTTTTCTTCATGAGAAGGAGAACCTATATACATGCTTACTTTGTAAACTGTATATATATATTAATTGTACAATGAATGGATTTGACTATTTATTTAAGAGAAGCCTTTCAATACACATAGTTTGGAAACATTATTGTTTTAACTAAATAAGGATTTCGGTTGGTGCTTTCATGAAGAGAAACAATTTATTTATACATAGTATGTAAACCTTATATGAATTAACTAGGCTGAGGATGGGATAGGTCCTCTTAATGAGGATTTTCTTTTCTATATAGAGAGAAATAGGTAAATATCCAAATCATTAGATGAAAATATACACAACCAAGGATACTGGGTTGGGTACTCTTAATTAGGTCATCCCTCTCTTCCACAATCGTGAAGAGAATAGAAGTGTCATATTTGAAAACAAAGAGATGTAAATAACTTGGAAACATAGATATATTAAACTTGATCAAGCGGTAAGGCTGGGATTCATCCTCTTACATAAATTTTCTTTTGTAATCGCCAAAATTGAGTGTAATGAGTTTGACTTTCTTCTCTGAAGTTTGGCCTCCATTCAACGAAAACAATGCATATCTATATTCTATTAAAGTTATATTGAATCCCACAAAGTAAAAAACATGTAATTATCTCATTTATGATGTCAATGGATCAAGTTACAAGTGGATTAATCACCCATATTTTATTATGTCAATAGGCGTATATATCTTAGAATTTTGGGATGGACTACCATCTATGATTTTTCATCTATGAATGAGAATGAGACAAGTGCACTGTCCATATTGATTCCATGGGAATCGATCAAGATTAAACGATAATGAGACAAGTGTATTGTAGAGATTGATTCTATGGGCATCAGTCCAAAATTAATAATTAATAATTCAAAAAAAAGATTAATTAACATGTGATAAGTACATTTAGTGATAATTGTAAAAATTAAAATTAATCTTCAACTATTTGATTATGAGCTTAACTCCATCAATTATTAGATACAACTATTAGCTTAACTCCAATGATTCTAGAACTATTGGCTTAACTTCAACTCTAATCATGGTTATATTGGATAACTATTAACTTAACTATTAGATACAATTATTAGCTTAACTCCAATGATTCTACAACTATTAGCTTAACTTCAACTCTAATCACTTAATTCTTAGTCCAATTGCATTTGACATCTATAAGTCTAGATAATGTGCACTCATGTAAGAGTCGAACTCCTAATAAACTTCTCCGAAATTATAATAAACTATTGCATCTTGTAGTTGGGCATCTAGCTAATATATAGTTCTCCATCAACAATTTCTTGGTATTGTCATCTCAATTTTGCAATTAGAATCCTCTTTTTTTTCAAAGGTAATAAAAGAGAACCCAAACCCTGATGAACTAGAACACCTTAGGTGCCTAACCTTTCCCATCTCACACTCTCAAAACAAATAAAAAGGTGGAAGATAACTTTCAACGGAGTCTTTGATGAACTACGCAACAATTTTTTAGTGTTTTACAATGCTCAATTGATTTCCTTCTTGACACCACTATAGGAAGAGATGCAGATCGAGAATTTGCTCACAGAATCTTCTCGATTTCGGATGATTGATGTAATGACACCAACGACGTTGGAAAAACAACGTTACTCAAGAAAATATATGATACCCACAGAGGTTATTGACACTTTTGATGCTATCATTTGGGTTGCCTTTCCTCTATTTTCAATATTGAAGTTACAGGGTAGATTTTGATTGATCGAATATTAGCAAATTCTTGCCATAAAAGAAAATTAATTGATGAGGAGTTCCCTTTTGGAGATAAAATTCGCCCATTCAATAAATATGGTTGTGTTGGGGAAACATGGGAGAAAGGTGGGGCACACTTTTTACACAAGTCAATATTGTCATTCCCTTCCTTTCCTAGCACGTTAAAACCCATTCCCAAAATACCAAAGCAACTTTATAGAACAAATGGCTAATGTATTGGACCCGTTGCGGTACCAATGGGATCATTCAGAGTAGGTGTGCACCATGGGGTGTTCACTTAGTGAAACCATGCCATAGCACGTTCATTTGTGGCATATGAAACAATACCCCTATTTTCAAAAAATATTGGAAAATACCTCTCAAAATCGTTTTCTTTAACCCCCTCCCAATATGCCTTCCCAATTTAAAAAAAAAACCTATTTTCACTATATATTGCATCTATCCATTTTTTCATTTAATTTTTTTACACCCCTTTATATTTATACCTAGTATATTGACATGATACCCCACATGCATTATACAATACACCTTTCTTCTTTTGATGTATATTGTGGATGCACATTACTTCACCCACAGAGATCACATTCATTTCCTAAATTAACACTAGTTTGTCATTTTTTTCCAGGTGCCTGCACAAGATCAAAGCTTAAGGAAAAAACATACAATGTGAAAAAGTTAAAATCAAAGTGCTAGCTAGGGATAACGAGTGGATGACCTCCAAAAGGATTAACATTGATAGCGTGTTAAATGCACATATACAACAAATACATTTTTTTCTAGGTGCCTAAAAAATATCAGAGCTTAAGAAGAAAACATACAACATTGTGTTTAAAAATTTTGTAACATTTCATATAGAGTGCACCCCTATCAGGACATTATTCAATGGTCACATACTCATCATTCTCACATAAATGCTCCAAAGTTTAAAATGATTAATAGTTTATGAGGATGGACGTTCAAAAACCCATTGGCAACAATTAAGGACTTGTATTGGCATCGTCTTCTAAAATGTCTTTTTCAAAAGGTATTTTAGTAAATTCACATTCCAAATCTACTAAAACTCTTCACAAGTTTCGTTATAGTTGGGTTCTAGACCAAGTCTTGGCTAACTTTGAAAGCTTGATGCCATAATGCTTTTTAGGTTACCTCGATAAACAAGATATTGTCTATTTATGACATCAACTGCTAGCCACATACAATTCCACATAAAATGTAGGTAAAGTGATATATGGCCAAATACTAAACTAGACGAGGGATTGGATGCTCAATGTAGCATCCAACCAAAATCAATATCCATGAGCTTTAAAAAACACATTTATTGTCAATTGCATCTAGCTCAAGCAGTTGTGAGAGTATTATCCTCCCCACCTAAGATCAATTTCCTCAAGTGAAATGTTGAGCTCTTAATGAGTATATTGTTGTATTTTCCTTGAGCCATGAAGAATCCAGTTCACCCTGGGTACCATCGTCCAAATGAGAAGTACCTAGTGGATTTCCCTAGGGACATGTATTGCACAAAACAAAAAACAAATGCATTTACTGTATGTCATGTGGTCTCTCTATGAGGAAATTCTTACAATGGCTCTCAGGCTCTTCAATGGTAGAAAAAGGCCTGAATTTTCTCATAGTTTGCAGGGCTATTGAGACTTGAAGAGTCGATATGCAAGATGTGTAATGAAGGCATAGAAAAGTGACACCATATGGATATAATTGACCAAGTAATATCCATTTGAAAAACAATTATTTTCATTTTCTATTGAGAGTCAAGACTGTCTTAACTTAAAACAAAGAACTAAATCCTTAATAGGCTACCATGCCCTAGCTTCTAGAACTGGAAGTCTATTTTTCGATGAATCCTGCTCCAACATTTGCACAAGCTACAGATGAAGCTGACATGCGTATTGCAAAGGAAGAAATATTTGTGGTTGTTGTTAATCTTACCTTGTAGTTATGTGAGACCACAATCACTAGTCCACTGTGTACATAATTCAGTAAAATAAATTGTTGCATCATAGTATAAAGTGACCCTAAATAATACAACAAATTGTAAAATGAACTTTTATGTGATCATGCCCTTTTGGAAACATGACCCTGGTTTACTATCATGACCTTAGATCATTAAATCCCCCATGCATTATTTCTTTGTTAATCTTGATATAAGGAACTAAAACTTAAGTTTCAAATTAGAGGAAATTTCAACTCAAAATGGGCCTCCTAAGGAAAATTAATAAAATAATAGTTAAAATAATAAAATAATATTTATTAATTTTGGAGGAAGAAAAGAAAAAACGACTTTTTTGTTCATATTTTTGACATATCTCTCTGTGTTTTTACTCAAATTTTGATCAGGAGAGCTCATTGGATGCATAATTACTAGTCAAATTTGTCATATTCCTCACTCTATGTTCCTATTGGGTTAAGTACCATAGTTAGCATTGACATGTTTACTGTGGGTACTATCTGCAAAATGTGAGAAAGTGTTCAAGAACCACCATCTACAAAATGCGAGGAAGTACTCCAAATTTTTCAAACAAGTTCTTCCTTGATAAAAAGATAAGCTCAACCAAAATTGACATTATCAAAATCACTACAAATTCACAAAGGCAAAATAACAAATTTCTAATTTAAACAAGGTATGAGTATTTACAAACATAAAAGGAAAGTTCCATTTGCACATGGATGTAAAACAAACAAATTACATGTAAAGATTTCATTGAGAAAAATAATTTGTATAGAAAGACACAATAGCTCTATAACACGATACAAGTAAAATCAATTTTCCAATTGAGCCATGAATCGCTCTCCATCCACCAAGATTCCATTCTCACTGATTTTCTCTTTTGATAGAGACAAAAGTCAATCCGTCCTTCATAAAAATCAGGTCTTTAACAAGCTTAAAACCCTTATACTTCATTTCCTCCTCAATCTTGATCGTATGAATCCATTCAATTTATAACTTAACAATAAATAACAAAAGAAATGTTACCTAAGATTTGTACAAAACAATTTTGGATCACTTCTAATAATTTGACTGGTCAAATATTAAGTTCTACACTCTCCATCAGTTTTCTATAGATATGGTTTTGAACATGTCCATTATTAATTAATATGGGTGTATCATATGCCAATAGTGATCCAAATGATACTTTCCAATCACAAGTATGATTGAAAAATCATCTCTGCGAGTTCCTGCAAGAAAGAAATGGGTAATAAATATTTTCCAAGACATTTTCTTGGAGCTAATAATTGGTTTCCAAAATAATCACAAATGCCAATCCATAAAATGATCCATAAAAGCTTACATACTCCCCTCATGTTGGAGAAGGTTCACCCCAGTATATGGATTTCTTCTCAAGTTCTTCAAAGATGATACTATCTTCCTATAAAAGAACATACGTAAAACATATTAAAATTTTAATTAGGCATCAGGATCCACAGTCATGAAAACTACATTCTACATGAATGATGAAAAAATCAACTCAGCAAACGACTTGGAGAGGTTGGAGAGTAAGATCATGACTCAGACTTTCCAACAACTCACAAAATTTCATTCAAAAACTTGCGTGAGTTTTACCAAGTGAGGATATGAAAAAATTCCCGAGTTTATTCAGGAATCCAAGTTATACTCGTGACTTTTTTAGAAGTTGAGATAAATTGACTCATCTTGGTTTTGGCACCAAGTTGGGTACAACATGCTAGTCCAAGTTTTAGTAATATGTTCTACGTATCTCATAATGATGTAGACATGATATAGAAAAGAATTAAAAAGAACAATAGAAATATGAAATGGATTGTAGTCACCTCAATTGATGCTCCTAATTTTGAATCAAAGGATTCATAATGCTTTCGAATAGGCTCTGTTAGTGTTCCATCCTACACAGTAAGCATAGAAAGAATATAAGGGGAAAGGAAAAAATTATCACGAAAATTATTATATAAGAAAAAGTCAAATCCTAAAAATACATTAGGCAAGAATATAGGTTTACCTGCAGCAGCTGAGCTGCATTTCTCAATCCTCATGACAAAGTGTCCATCCCTAATATATGAGCAATGAACAAATCTTCTACATCAACACTTTCCCTCCATCTGTGTCAAATAAATGGCAAACATAGATAAGTTTGATATCACTTTGTACTACATGTAGCATATTGGACAATACAACAACATTATAAACCATAAACTAGAACCCAACATGGCACTCTCAACCTTTTGTATAGTATATGAAGGGGCGTATACTAGATTTTTCAATATTTTTTTATTATCCTATGCAAGCACCTCTTATAGTTCATGTTTACTTCGTTTGCTCGAGCAAAAGCATAAGCAACCAAAGCAGTTTTTTACTCAATTGACCCAACTTTTGACCTTGTTAAAATAAGGAATGGGTTTTTAGGTAGTGATAAGTCAAGAACATGAGCACATCCAATGACCATGATCATAAGACACGACCAACTAAAGTAAAAAAAATGTTATTGGAAGATTAACACCTAGGTGATAGCTTGAAATATGACATTCATAGGTCTAATCATAACATGCCAGTATCAAAGAAAACTAATCCATTTATGCCATCAAATGGGAGTTGTTCTTTAACTACAGTGGTGAACATCGGTTGGATGTATTGAACATGTAAATCTTTTATGGCTGGCCACAATTAGGAATGTATAAGTTGATGAGTTCCAAAGTTACAGTGGTAACATTTGAATGTATTGAACGCATGAATATTTTGTGGTTGGTCATAATGAGGAATGTGTAAGTTGACAACTTCCAGAGTACTTACAATTTTGCATCAAAGTTGAAACCACCTGGTGCAAGCCCACCCTGTATAAAAGGTAAAGATATCGTGTAAGTAGTATTTTAAAATTTTTATGACATTCATAAAGATGAAAGTAATTAGAGACTTCTATGCATAAAAAGCAAGTAAAGGCTTACATTCTTGATAACAGTCAACATGATCAAAGTTGCTTCACTAATATCTATGAGAAATTGATCAGTATCCCAACTTGGACATGTTGAAAAAAAAATATCAAATATTAGCTCACAAAGGGATGTGATCTTCGAAAGTGGAAACTTATGAATTCAATCAAACAAAATAGGACTATAAGCCCCATTACCTTTCAGGGCATCTCCAGTGTTTGTGTCAATATTACCAAGCATGCCATAAATTCGTGCCATTTACAGCTCGTCATGACAGCTGAAAAAAGTCATCATATATTAATTCCCAAAGACATCATCCATTTTACTATTGGACTATAAACATTCAGAAATAAACATACAATTTGGTCCCTAGGAGAAATCAGAAGGAAATAAAACTATCAAGGGGCGGATAACTAACATACTTTACACTAACTTTACCAGAATCCAATGACATTAGAATTATCAGTTTGATAGAACATTTGTGGGAAGTTTTCTTACCTGTGCCTAGAGAGGGTTGCATGGCTGCATTCAATGTTCAGTTTAAAATAATTTGGATTGTAGTCCAGCCATGTCAAATGCATAAATTGATTAGCAATTTAGCAACTAAAAAATATACATGTTAGAATTAAAAAATACAATTTCAAGAATCATTCTGAAACATGGTTTACAGGACACTGCAAAAATACAAGGAAAATCATGAATCTATGAGACAAGGAATATGCCCAAACACAATCCCTTAATATGCACATGACGGTGAAAAGCAAAAAGTCCAAAGAAATTCCACCAGAAAACATCCAAGGCCAAATTCTTTGCAGGACAAGGAATGGCTTCATTTTGTAATGAAAAACTACAAGAACTATCTACATGCAACATTATGTAGTATTAAAGTGTGGTTTTAAACAGGCATCAACAAAGTCCAACCATATCAAATGCAGTGGAGCTGGAAACTTGATATTACAAAAGAAATGCATGGAAGTCACTTCTAAATTACATGAATTCATTAATAAAAAAAATTAAATGTGCAGTTGTAACATCAAGGGGCCTGGCCATCACCAACCACATATGGAGAGCCCACTTTCCTAGGTACAAAATAAATCTTTGTCACCTAAATGTAAAAAGAAAAGGTTCTCAGTTGCCCAACTCAGAAAATAAGATTATCTAGATACCAAAACAAAGAGAAAGGACAACGCAATTTCTTAGTTTCCATATTCAAAAAATAATATTATCCAACTACCTAAACAACAAGAAGGGAAAACAAGATTCTCTATGACCCAACTCAAGAAACAAGATCCTTCAACTACCCAATTCAGAAAACAAAGATTTTTCAATGAAACTTTCAAAGATTTTGTTTATTTGTTTCATGGCACCAGTAGGTGCAATTACAACAGTACTAAACTTGGCACCAGAAGGTATCATTGCAACAGTATCCGGAAGGCACCTAGGCACATGATCTTTTAATGACCCAGTCAGAAAGACCATGATAGTGGTCACACAAACATGGAAATCAATATTTCTACCTTACATAATACATAAAAAGGGCTACACAATATGTCAATGATCCAAACGAGAGAAGCAAAACTTCCCTATGAAACAACTTAAGAAAACAAGACTGCTTAATGGACCAACAACCAAAACCTAGATTTTTCCCAAAATATCAAATAAAATGAACCTTAGAATTATACCTTTGTGCTTGTAAAAGTAAGTCTGCATCATAAGACAAAAATGACACAAAGAAAATTCTAAGAGAGAGATAGAGAATGAATTAAAGCAAAGATTATATCAAAACAATAATCCCACCTTGGAGGTATTGCTGCCTGTTCATAACCCAGAGGGGGAGGAGAACTTGATGGAATTAGAGGTCAGAATGAGAGGTGAATAATGTTTGGACTCTTTGGAGCTTCGCAGTGATTCAAGAAACTATATTTCACCTACCTGTTTGAACTCTTTATCGCTTGAGCTTCATCTAAAACCATATACTACCATTTAACTCGCCTTAAGTACTTCTCATCAGTTACAAGGAGCTGGTAACTTGTGACGAGTATATGATAAGATTCTTCACTGAAGAATCAACAAAAAAAAAGCACCTTCACATAAGATGGAATTTATTATCACAAAACTAAAACTACCAAAAGCAAACATGTTTTATGGAGATATATGAAATATATGGATTAGAATTCAACCATGTGAAGAACATAAAAGGTGACAAGTACTACCTTCGATAAAGTCGTTTAGGATTTATATTTTTTCTAAGTACAGTCCGATCATTACCCCAGTAAGGGAGATAATATTATATACACCTAGGACCAAAGATCAAGTATTTGTGATACATGAGAATATGGCAATATTCCTAGAATAAAGTTCTAAAAAGAGAACTTAAGGAACTCATCACAAAATGGTATGATATAAAATAGCAATAAAAGAAAGAAACCAACATAAGAATCTCAAAGAAAGGAAATAACATGAACCACAACTACGCTTGAGTTTAAACACATTTGTTTAAGATCAAAATAGTTTTATATAATTAATAGTTTGGTTTTACTTACCAAAAAATATACCAACCTTTCCATCAAGGTGATGTTAAGATGATGTTCTTCATGAAAATTTATCAAACTGAAAGTAGGTTTCCACAAGAAATCCATTCACATCATGAACATGCAAATTTTTATTTATAAGTAGTCATTACTATTACTACAACTACAACAATTTAATGATAAACCCAATACTAGACTAATTTAACCTATAGGCCACAAAATGTTGGATTGATTTAATTTCTAGGAATTGTGAGACTTTTAAGAATTGTCTCAGATTTAGCTTTTAGAGATTTTGTAACCTTTCAAATGATATGGTTGCAAATTCCTCCAATTTCCGTGGAGGATCCCGTACAAATTTCCAAAGGCTCTCAACATAATTTTACATTCAATTGAAGTTGAAGTTTGGCATTTAATGGAAGCTCCTTCAAAAGGCACACAAAATCCTTTTTGAAACTAGTTACCATGGAAAACCTCCTACAATAGATTTTAACACATTCATGGTGCAAGCCTATAGGGATGCAATCTAACTTAGCACACAACAAATAGAATTGGAAGCACAAAATGAAAACAAGGAAGCAATTGCACAGACACAGTGGATAGAAAGCTTGACCAGTCTAATAAAATTTAAAACCTTCAAATCCTAGATGTGACTCTCAGGCATTCAAAACATTAAGATTACTTCTTGGTTTCAGTGTCAGCTAGATTAATTTTCATAGCATTAAGTCAAGAACCTTAAAAAATTTAGAGTGGGTAAATCAAGAACCCTAGATATGAAATTTTGCATAGATGATTTTTTTTACCAAATATATTTTAAACAACCAAACTTCAAAACAAAAAATTCCATGTAATCCTTATTACATGTCGGGATTAGAAAACATATAAAAACAATATTTGGCAAAGGACAGTGACAAACAATTTGCAGTCCACAAGATGATGAACTCAACCACTGCCAAATATGAAAATACAAATTAAGAATAAGAACCTATGACATCGTTCATTATCCATTACTCATTTAGCATAAATGTTTCCATCTCCTAGCTACCAACCCTATCTAGTTGATGCCAACTCTAATTGTATTCCCTGGTTACCTACAATGATGTCCAAATTTAATCATGGTTTAATGTGATAGAATTTTTACTCTAACACCATTGAAAACTTGAAAATAAGGTTTAAAAAATGCAAGCCCTCAGTTTAAGTCAGATTGACATTTTGTCTCTCTCTGTCATGGTCATCCCCATCGCCTTCTTCCAAATGCAATGACAATGGCATTTCCATGTAATTAGAAATTGTTGATATTTTCATGCCAATCAGTAAAAGAAGGGAGTGATCAAAATTGGAGGGAAGAATATAGTGAACCAGGCCACTGTAACATTCCATAAGCAAGTTGATACAGAGTCATTGTTCAAACCCTCTAGAATTCTCCAAAAAAAATAGCAAAGAAACCCAAAAAATAATATTTACCTTTTTTTTAGAAGAAGTAAGCAACTGGATGCAACGGGTTACTTCTAGAGAAGAGGAGAAATATAAAATTTAAGGCTTATCTTGAACTCTAGTTCCTTTGTGCGTCCCATTCTACTATTTCTCTTACAATCATCATAGGGTTTTAAGCTCAAATTATGCTTGAATTGCTTTTAGAAGAAGTCCCAAGATCAATCCAAATGGATATAAAGTGAGAGCTCAAAAGTTGAGAATGAAGATGACATTGAAAAAAATTCTTCCCAAATATTCTAAGAAATTCATGCTTCTTGCATGAAATATGTACTACTACCACAACCCAATCTAACTACCCTCGAGCCTCACAAGCCCTCAAACCCCAACAGACGTCGAATCTGAAATATTCTAGTCAGAATCCTCATTATCGTAGCTATTCTTGAATTTTCTTCCTTTTGACTAGCATGGTGGAAAGGGCTCACAACAAGGCCTAAAATAGACACAAATCAAAATGGTACGAGACTTGTTTACCGGGAAACCTTCTCCCCTGAATCAACCGTATGCATTTTTTCCTCTTTTTGCCAATATTTTTAGGTATGGATGATATACTCATGCCTGATCTCAAAAGACCTTTTGGACAATAAATCCCTTCCTCCCCTTTTCCCAGACCCAGCATAAACTATTCTGTCCTCTAAAATGCAGTGGGTTTCTCTTGCAACACATTAATTACCTAGATTCAAGAAATGCAATCCAGAATTGGGTTTTTGACAGGTTTTTGTTTGAGATGGGTTTCACCAAGAAAACACTCTGGCATGCCACTGGTATAGTAGGCTTAGCACTTCAAAACATAAATTAAGCAATGCATTGTGCTTCTAGGCTTATTCTATCCATCTATCTGCACTATTCTACCAGAAATACTATTTAAATATCTCAGAATTCCTCTCACCTCTAATTTACATTTTGAAATTGAAACTGAAATTTCATACTTAGTCCAATAAGCCAAATCATCAAAATTAATCACATTCATTTCACTTGATCATAGCCAAATAAATACAATCTTATGATACATATTTTTTTTGATAATCACTTTCTATTGATTACCAAAATCTGAACAAGCCATTCAGACTCCAGAGTATGTTCTAGACAAATTGTATAAAACAGGATAATCTTGCACCTGTGTATTTTCCAATGTTCTTTTGTCACATTAAAGAAGCTCTTGCATGGTATTCATATGATGCATACATTTGTGTGCCCAATGGTTTCTCCAATTGTTGAAAAGAGCTGATTTGATGACTAGTTAAAGCTAAAGCCGATCCAAACATTGGCATAGACTATTGCTGCAAGAAAACAAAAAATTAGGAACATAATTATAATCCAAGAATCTAGTATGGACAATACATTCTTTTATGCTTACATCTTAATTTAAAATAACTAATTGTGAAATAACCCATACTATATGTGAACATATCTACAATGGTCATTAGCCACTAATTACAACTTCTATGATTTTCTACATAATGTTAAAAGAGGCCATCATCCTGTTTCTTTGGCATTTACCAAAGAGAAGGCTGTCTGTCATGGACTATTCCTTTCTGAGTATTTTTTTATAAAAATTCACAATATTAAGAATTAAGGGTAGACCTGTTGAAGAAGCACCAATTATAGTTGCTCTATAATTGAATTTATAACCGTCATTCAACATCTTATGCTATAAAAATAGAACCATAGCTAACCAAATATCGTAAGTGATCAAAACATGATCTTCAAAACTAGGGAGATGCACACATGGCACTGCAAAATATAGTGTCCTGTCAATTGTAGGTGGCTTTATCAGAATAGGCTACTTGAAAAATAAAAGGTGCTTACCCATGAATATAATTCTTGTAAAAAAGTGACCCTTCTATGTGATTATAACTTGAAGGCCGCTATTGAGGCAGCCCATCAAACCCCATTCCAACTAGCTGGGTGCCATAATCCATGGTTGTTTCTTGCATACTCAATTCTGGCTTGGATTCCTTTTCTATAGTTACATCAGAACGAGTGTATTGGAAATCAAGATGGTATGAGAAACCCTTATACTCCAAGTGAAATTTCATCCCACATCTATTTAATGGGTTTGAAAAAGTTGATAACTGACTGGATGTGTCCTCCATATTGTCCTGTTTACAATTGTACATGAATCCTGAAGGAACAGGAAGAGATCCATTTGCAACACAGATGACATCTCTAAAAAACAAAATATTTCACATGTATCATTAATTTTCACTCCAATCTGGAAACACATATTTAGAAATTGCGAAGAATACCAAATTGTCTTAAATAACCAAATTGAAGGACACATAAAACAATCTGAAATAAGAAAACTCACCTTTGACTGAGTCCTAAGGTAGGGTCTTCATGAACCATGAAAAGTTGACCATTAGTAAGCATCAAAGACATTGGCTGTGATTGTTTGGTACCTTCAACAGCTGAAGGAAAGCATATATTATTGTGGTACAACTGCAAAATTTGAGAAAATGACTGAACAGTTTTCTCTTATGCAAATTACTCCATAGAAATTATATTTTAGAGAATTAAAAGTAATTGAAGTCTCTAGAGTCTACTTTACCTTTCGTATATTGGAAATAATTATGTTAACATAGATTAATGATAAGTACCTTTTCACTTCCTTCTACAAGTGTCAGAATGTGGTCATTCTTTAGTGCTTCCTGTGCCAAAGATCATATAATGAAATGGTGTAAGAAACAAAGAGAAAATTAAAATATGGCAAAAACCAAGGAAACATATATAATATTAATTTATAGCTTGATGAACTATAACACTTCCATTTTATAAGAATAGGATGCAGTCAAACCTGATTACACATGTTGTATAAACACTTAGATAGTTTATCGCTTATGTAAAGAAGGAATTACAGAGTTCTTGGTTTATTTTGTAGTTGAAGCTCGCATATACAGGGCAGTTGTAATTTATTTTGGGAAAACTTATAAGGTAATTACTAATTGGTAACATGTATGTTAATTACTGAGGTAAATGTTCATAGAAAATTAATGTAGAACAAAAATCCTTCTTCAAACATGATATGTGTACAAGTGAACAACAATGAGAACAATCACACAAAAAGGAAAGTGCAAGAGAAAAATTGACAACTGTAAGCATTGTACTCTCTACTTCTTTATGTATATATAGGAGTTTAGTAGATGGAGAATAATTTATGTATAGGTAGCTAAGATATTATATTTCTATAAGTCTCCCATTATACATCTACAACCAATAACTCAGGTGAAATACAACCAGAATAGATCCATATTCAACCCGGAGGGATCTATCAAGCACCGAGAGGGATCCAATTTTGTTATGTATAAATTTTTTTATCTTAACTTTTTTATCGATTTTGACATTAATTTTTTTAATTACTTTTTATTTTTATAAGGTAATATGACCCCATGTACAACAGGATTGTAGCAACTATTTGGTAAGTACTATATCACCATGAATTTTATCAGTTTCTACGTACTCTGAAATGAGATAGAAATATCAAAGGAAATAAAGCATATTCAAGTCATACCATGACTCAGACACTCAAAATGCATATTAGATTGGAATATACCAAATTCCATATGGCGGCAATGATGGCAGATGCTGCATAGAACATTTCTATTGCAACCCTGGGAGTAAAATATATCTGCTCCTTTCTTCTTCAGTGACCAACAATAATGATGCTGGAGTATTACAAGGTGAACAAATGCAACCTTCACACACCATTGGGTTTTGTCTCCATAACTCGATTTCGAGAATAAATAAATATGGGTGAATAGTAAACATAGAGTTATATTTAGTATTGGGATTTGTTAATTATAAGTACTTTTCCTGATTCAGATGAAGCTTTTTCCATTAGCTTCACCTTCTTGATTTATGAAAACATCATGCTTCTAATGCACTTTCTGATGTTGCATTTTTGGGTGTATCTGACTCAAGATATTCGGTGCAGAATAAAGATGAAAAAGTAGGTTACATTGAAATGATTCTTGAATTTATTGAGAAAACTGATGCAAATCAATATTTTATGGCTCAATGGCTTTACATAGCAGATGACACAGTAAGACTTGCAACTTTTTTGTTCAATCAATACTTGCAAGTGAAACGTATCTTATATTTTAATAGCATTGGACTCATTTTTCCATTTCCTTCTTCAGTGGGACATTGAAATCGAGGCTGCATTTGATGACATAAACTGGGTTCTCTACTCCGAAATCAAGAATGCCTACTTGCTTGAGTGCATTTCCCCAAAGATCACAATTGTCAAACTACCTCCATTGGTATGCTATTTTATTTGCTCCACACTTGTGTCAGTATCCATTAGTTGAAGTCTATTGCAATATTAACTATTCCGGTTTTACTTGTTATTCTAGGAAGTGTTGTATCCAATGTTGTATGCATTGGATTTTTAACTAGGTTGGTTAGTTTTAGCAAAACAAGATTTTACTCTTTCAGGAATCGGTACTTGTATCTGTTTCTAAATTGCAGTTAAAATCTAGGAAATAACAATGCTCAGCTTGATCTTGTGATTATTACTATGACATTTGTTACAATTTAACATGTACTTCCTTCTATACTCTGCCATCATACAAGTCTTATAATTAATAAATGCCTTGGTTCGCATTTTTAGATAAATTTACATGCTTTATGGCTAAGGAGAGCTTGACATCGAGTGCTTATTGGTTTCAGAAAATATAGCTTCTAGAAGTGACTCAACATTATCAATATCCAGTGTGTGATAAGTCTCAAAACAAGATAGACAATTATACATGTTCTGGAAGAAATAACGAAGTCAAACTATAATTTACATTACAATATCTCTACTTTGATTATGGCAATATGTCAACTAGGCTATGCTTGCATGCCAATTTTCTTGGTGAAAGCCTTGTTACAGTAAGTTTCTTTCACATTCAACATACGTTTTTAGCATAATAAGTACGCTATTTGAAATATTTAAACAACCTTATTCATGTTCTGGAATTTTAGAATATGAATTTGAAGTGAAAAGCTTGATTGAAAGTCGTTATAAAAACCCATAAAAAAGGAAATGTATTTGCCTTGCAAACCAAAGAATATGGATTGCAATTTAAAGCATCCTGGCAAATTATTAATGGATGAGATTTAGGTTCTTGAGGCCTAGTTTTAGGTTTGTATTTAATTGAATTGGCACCGATTTGTTTTTTGTTAAAGCTAGTTCCTAGGTTATCATGCAAGATGCTTCTTTTCTAGAAAAATGAAAAACAACATTGCAAAATATGTGGCTACAAAACTAAGTTTCCTTCCTGCAGAGATTGCCATCATTAATCAATTGCAAAACATATTAAATAGTCATTACTTATTTTCTGCTCTCGGTTTAATGATTAGACAATATATAAAAAACTATTAAAAATTTGACAAAAAGCACGCCAGGGTCATTATTTATGTTGTGCTATCGATTTCATGATTTTGTTGTCACTGCATGTTGTTAATTTTCTAATGCCATATATATAAGCATTTCAAAATTAAAGTTTCTCTGCTTTTGGCACACATTATTCATTAATTCTTATATGATTATTCTATGTTCAAGAATTAGGGACTATAGTGTTCAAGATTTATTTCTTTTTCCTCTTTATAGTTCAAGAGGTCTACCTAATCATGTGATCCTCATTCAGGTACACTACAAAGGTTATGATGGCAATACCAATAATTAGGAACCGATTCAAGATTTAGAGTATGTGATTGAAATGCTTTGAGCCTCCAATATTATGAAATCTGGGTATGTTCTCTAATGCTTAAACCTGTGAAACATGATAGGGACTGTGAAAATAGTCTCAAAGAATTTGAGATCAAGCAATGCAGAAAAAAACTATTTGCCTCTACATATATGTACTTGCTTGATGTATTTTATTATATGTAAGTTTTATGTTTCTACTTCCATTCCTCTAATGCTTAAACCTGTGAAACATGATAGGGACTGTGAACAAACTCTAAAATAATTTGAGATCAAGCAATGCAGAAACAAAGAATTTTCCTCTACTTGTATGTACTTGCTCGATGTATTTTATTATATGTAAGTTTTATGTTTCTACTTCCATTCCTCTATTATTCACCTGTATGCACCTAAATGTACCTTGTGAACTGGATAACAAGTTTAGCAGAATCAGAAACGTTGGAACTCCTTTAGATCATTGTAATAATTATCAGATAGTTGTATGCATAGAAATTGTAGACTTCTTGGAGCCTAGATATCTTCTGATAGAAAATGTAGTCCATGTTTTCAATTTTGCTAGAGGCCTCTTTAGAGCGTTCTTCCAATGATCCAGGTTCCAGACTCTAGAGTGTGAAATTTAAAAATATCGATTAAACCAACATTGGATCTTACAACAAAAAAATTGGCCACTGTAGTGTTCAAGGACTTAGACTATAGACGTGGCTATTTTTGGGTATGAGAACTTACCAGAATCAGAAGAACATTGAAAATGGTTTCCATTGCAATGAAGATAAGAACGATGCACCAAATAACCACAAAGAAGGATTGATGTGCATGGTCTTCCATAACCACAAAGGAGGATCTATCCATGGTCTTCACTTGAGCTTCATCTTTTGGTTTGGCATAATATTGCATAGGGTTTGGAGGTCAGAAGTTAACCCTTCTACGATATTAGTGGCGGAAGCTCCATCCATTGAGGAGACTATGGCAATATTAATATTTCATCCTAGCCCTATTGGGGATATTACATTCTAGAAGGAATTAGTGGATCTAGAAGCCACTAGATATTACTTTGTTGTGAGGGATTCGAGCTCAAATCTATATAAGGATTTGCTCTTCCCATTGTTGATCATGGTTGGATTTGGGAGAGATCCCCTCTATGAGTTTAGTTGGATATCTAATGAAGGCTTGGAGATTCATGGGTTCATTCTTGTAATGTGAGGTATATGTTTTCGCATTTAAATTGCTGAATATTGTTTCTAGAAGTAGAAAGTGTTTGCAAATTATATTTCAAGGCTAACCACAAAGGGTAATTTACTCCTTTAGAAGGTCTTGGATGTGGGTCTTCCCCTCTTATGTTCCTATGCAGTTTTATTTCTTATTATTTCAATTTTGCATCCATCATCTCAGTAAGAGCTAGTTGTAGAGTTTTATTTCAGAAGTAAGCCACACCCTTGCTTCAATTATATGTATAAGATGATACCTTTATAAGGGTACTCCTAGTAATTTTTTTGCAATAATAATTAGTAAAAAAAAGTAGATTGTAGCTGTTGTTGCACCTCTATCTTGCCTTAATCGGTCATTTAAAAAAAATAGCCCTCTGAGATTGGCACCTTGACTCCATTTTGCCCAACAAAATAGGCACTAAACTCAGTCCACCACCCCATTTAGTATCTAAAGTTTATCATAAACTTTTGTAGGGAGACCCCCCTTGTAAGATCCATCCTATAGAGAGTGAAGGAGCCATTATGGTGACAGTGGGTAGCCCTTCTTCATCACGCCTAGGGATGCACTTGTGTTTTAGGGATACCACTTGAAGTGCAGGTTTGGGAGGTATCAGGATCCACTAACTTAATTATTTTCTTTAAAACTTTTGGCCTTTCTAATGTGTCTTTTCCCCTCCATTGATTGAACAACATAGGCTAAAGGGGCCACCATAAAAAAAATGGGTCAAATGGACTCCATAAAAATTGAAACAAAATCTCTTGATGGAACCTACTTTACCATGGAAGTGTTATTTGGAAAATCAAACAAGGTCAAGGAATCAGTTAGAGGATAATATATGATGAGATAATTTTATTAATCCAATGCGTCGTTGGACCCTACAATTGTAGAAATATCACCACCATACTGCATTAACCAACCATGTGCCCAAAAAAACAGACTATTATGTAACTCTGCGATATGACTGGTGAGTGCAAACATCAGCGGCTGCAAATAGCTCTGAAATTGGATGTTTGTAAATCGGTAGTAGATGTTGTACCCAAGTGAAATTGGGATCAACAATACATAACAATTCAATACTTCACACAATGTAACTTCATTCTTTCATGGAGTTATGATTGGAATCAATCTCTTCCATCTTTTGTCAAAGAGGCTCAATTCACAGCCACTATCAGCCACAAGAGTCAACCATCAATACTAAATCTTGTCGAGGCTAGCTAACCCAAGCTAATCTTGAAAAATGGATTAATCACCCAACAAAAAGCCAATGGATTTAAGTCTCAATAACGACAAACAGTTTGTAAATAGTCACAGCTATGTTGCCAATAAAACTGAACTACTACAAATTTTTTAATGTCCTTAAAGAGGCATCCATTGACCTTAGACATTAAGGACAACAATATTATGATGATTCAGATTTCAGAACAATGCCTGCTTTTCTTCTTTGTTGCCATTATTAACTTTATTTACACAAATTTTAAAAAATCACAATAATAAAGATACAAGAAAAATCATAACGATCTACTCTTATACTAATGAGTGTTCATCCAGAGACTTAGTTTTGAAGGCTTCCATGAAAGATAGAGAAGATATCCAAGGCTAAATACTTGAAAAAGTTCTTGGGGAAACAACCTACTTTTAGCATCCCAAGAATAGATATTCAAATTACTAAGTCCAGCAAAAGGTGGTACAAATATTGGTTACTTTCCACAAACAGACAAATAGTTAAATTTAAAGCAAAATAGACCTCCATCAATAATTTCTTTCTACCTGGAAATGTAGGCTGATTGGTAGATTCCTGCACAGAACCATCTGGTGCTACACTCTTCAAGGCTGAAGCAGATGTTTGGTATCAACAAACAGGATTTGACCTCCTTTGCTAAGGAAATTGATTGCCAAACTGAATAGCATTAGTTTGAGCACGAATACAAAATAATGGATACAAATTACTCCATTGACAACTTCCCACCATGAAATACTTTTCATGCTTATTTCCAAAAGATAGTACCTCCCTTCCTCTTGAATGAAATTAACAACATACCAGAACAATCAATCCATATTCTAAATTCCTTAGTCACACTAAACTTTCTCACTTTTACATTTTCTAATAAATAGTGTTCATTATTAAAAATAGAATCTATTGCAATTTCTATACTCTAAAGACAATAAAGGAACCATAACAAGAACAGAACCCCAACAAAGAAATACAATAAAGGAACAGAGCCCCAACAAATAAAGACAATAAAGGAACCATCGGTCAGTTGTAGAAACTAAAATCCCTTTGGGGTGGATCGAATATAGGCAGACCCATCCATTCTTCTAAGCATGCGCCTATACCCACATTAGAATCACTCAGCTATATGGAACAGAGCCCACAACAAAGAAAATAATTAAATGGCATTTTTAATCATAGGATTAAACACAGTATCCCTTACCTCCAACAATTCTATGCGGTGGTTATGTGTTCCCTTCTCCAACGCGCCTCCTCCAACAATGCTATACAGTGGCTATGCATGCCCTCCTCCAACATGCCTCCTCCAACACTACTATGCACTAGAAAAACCCACGACCAGAAAATGGTGGATAAAAATGGTGAAAAAACTCTATGCACCAGAGGACCAAAATAGCTTTGCACCACAGTGGAAAAAAACGGTTAAAAAACACTATGCACCAGAGGACCAACACTGCTATGCACCAAAAAAAACCTCCCTACAAATCCGGAAAGAACAATGGAGAAAACCCGATAAAAAACAATTGAGAAAAACCACAGAAAAACCTATCCAGCATCACGTAGGGTGCACATAGGCTTATGGCTTATGGTGGAGGTGCTGGAAGCACTTTGAAATAAAATATGCCCATCATATTGCATATTTATATAGTTTAAAAAAACCCTTTTTACCCTTAATATACCACCAATATATTGGTTTATAATTTTTGGATTTTTAACCCCTCCAATATGAACGAACGTGATATCATATTGGTCCCTAGGTGACACCCCTGTGGTGTGCGCCAACCCCCTATCCTAAACAATTTCTATTTGACTGTAAACTTACTAAGAGAATGAAAGTCTAGGAACATGTACCAATTGACTTACTTTTAAAGACCATTATCACTAGGGAAGAGTAGGGGTTGTTTTTATTTAGGATTGACATTTAAATACAACTA
This sequence comes from Pseudotsuga menziesii, assembly GCA_001517045.1. Taxonomy (NCBI): domain Eukaryota; kingdom Viridiplantae; phylum Streptophyta; class Pinopsida; order Pinales; family Pinaceae; genus Pseudotsuga; species Pseudotsuga menziesii. The sequence continues at coordinate 52,226 of LPNX010687226.1, forward strand.
GCTCCTATTTTCTGTTGTTTTTTCTACTGAACTTTACACAACTTGATGAATCTTTGTTACAAATTAACAAGCGCTACTTGTGCCACCCACTGTGATCCCAAACAACCAGAACTTCAACCCTGTTATGTTTCCCCACTCAGTTCACATATTATCCTACTTGTTATTGGTTATTTATGCTAGTTCAAATAATCCTCCATTCTCTTGAGACCATCTCCATGCATTCACCTGGTCTTTATGCAAAAAATTATTCAGGGAGTTAGTCATTTCTCTGACACAACTCTTGCCACATCTTAGTCAAGTTTAGGTGGACAACATAATGTTCATCTTCATAATGCTATCATGCATGTCTTTTACACTATGGACTATATTAAGGCTTTTACTACTTTGGCTTTGGAGAACCTATTTGTCTTCTTTCTTATCTTTTTCATAGGAAGTATACAAAGACTATGGCTTAAGCACTCCATGGAGACGACCTAAGGTGCACACTTATGAAATCAATTTAGAGTTGTATGAAACATATGTTGACAAGCTAATGATGAAATTGTCTACATATCCGAGGGCCAAGAATATTTTCCTGGTTTTATACGACATGTGGATAACATTCGATATGGAAAAATTGGGTGATGTATTAACCATGACCGAGCGATCAAATTCATATTCTCTACTCGCGATAAAGATCTGATTGAAGAAATGAAGCCTTAAGAGTCCATGAAAATAGAACCCTTTTCCAAAAACAAAGGATGGGATTTGTTTTCCAAAGTGTCTTTCAAAGAGGCCAAATGGGGTCATGTTCCTGAGCAGATAGAGCGTATTTCCGTACAAGTCTCCAGTGAGTGTAAAGGTTTTCCCCTCTCCATGAATTTAATAACCTCATCCATTATTGGAAAGAGCAATGAATATGCATCAAAGATTTATCTAAGTAAAATGTAGAAGGGTATGAATTTCATTGACCCAATTGCTGATCATCCTTGCATCGATCGAATTTTTTTTTAGCGATGGAGATGGAGATACAATTATTTTCCCTCTTCTAATTTCAAAAATTGTTTTATGTATTGTGCCATGTTTCCTCAATCTATTTCATTTTTGGTAAATCCTTTTGTGCAAATATGGACGACAGAAGGCCTCATGAAGACCAAAGACGCCTATCACTGTTGTGTTCATTTTCTTAAAAATTGGTACTTATTCCAAGTGAAACCTACAAAAAATGTGATTATAGTTCACTATGTTGTGCGTGACATGGAAATATACATTGGAGAAACTTCTGTGGAGAAATGTGTGTTTAGGCCAGGCCAAATGTTTCAACAATTTCCTGACACAAGGGTTCATGAATGCAAGGGATTATCATTTTTGGGTAGTAATATTAGGTTTCTCCCCACAATAGAATTGGAATGTTAAAGATTGGTGACTCTATTCCTAGGAAAATTAGAACTGAAAGAAATTCCATAAGCATTTCTACGCGGCCTCACTTCTCTGCGAATGTTGGATCTAGGTGGTACACAAATGATGTCATTTCCATTATCATTATGGGAACCGAGACAACTCAAATTTATAAATTTGAGTTGGACTAAAATTGAAAATGTGGATGAACGCATCTAGGTAATCTCTCTTCCCTTCAGTTTTTAAACCTCAATCATTGTATGATATTCAAATCATTTCCCTCTCAAATAGTAAAGCTTAAAAATATAAGGTATTTCAATTTTAGCGAGATATGAGGTATTTCGATTTTAGAGTGTGATAACCTAAGGTTGATTCTGAAAGAGACTACCATCCTTCCAAACTATGAAATAAACGTGCAATAGGAATCTCAATCAAACATTCACAAAATGTCCAGACCATTTGTTTATTTTGGAATTTGTAAATTATTGATCTTAGAAAAATTGTAAAATATCTGTTTATTATTTTTAATAAGAATCTTTTTGGTATTCAACATGCTTATGTAATTAAATATTTTATTTGGTATAAAATGATTCCACGATCACTTTGGATGGTTTTCCATGTAATTTTAGGATTTATAAACTAGTTAGAAATACATCGACAGACGTAAGTTTGACGCATTAATTTTTTTTTTATCAATCTGTCAAATATATCTATGTCGGTGTATTCCAAACATATTAATATTATTAATATGGTTGTTTCTAGTTATATGATTATATGATGTAGGGATTTATTTTACCAGGACAACTAATAAGGTTTCGTGCTATTAACCATTAGTAAATAATAATAATACGCATAAATAAATGGTGTTTATGGCTCTATCAAGAAGTCGCTCAAGTCACTCACTTGAATAAAGAGAAATAAAGAAAAGGTAAAATGATTTATCATTTAATCTCGGAGTTATATTCTAATGCATGGAACCACAAATTCTTAACACTACATTGAAATAATAACATAAAGTATATATTCCTTGAAATGAAAGCACCAGGGCTATTTACTTACTTAGATAACCCATAGGAATTAATTTGGTTGTACATACCATTGGGGCATTCCTTTTCTACATGGATAGAGATCTACATATATCGGATCTTCATGCCCTTCTCCTCAAGTTATCTCTCCTTCTTTATTTCAATAAACAATTGCACAATAATCACATTTTCCCACCTAATAAACTGTAATTAAAAAATCGTTATCTTAGGGTGTTCTTTTTTTTTCTTAAACACGAGGCTTGACTCTCAGTTATTGGCATGTCCTAACTCACGGGGACATGTTTTTTTTAATTTCCATAAAAATGAATATTAATACAATCCTCCTTCCTTAATGCAGTCGTTCTTCCATTCCTGGTTTCAGTGCCCTAATCGCAAAACACATCAAAAAAGTATTTTCATTTTACAACTAACCCTATTAAAAAAAACATCTCATTCTTATACTTGCAAAATGTATTAATATATTTTAACAATAACCATTTTATCCTTTTTCCATTTAAATAGTTCATCATTCTTAAAAAAAATGACAAACCGTTGACTTTGTTGGATTTTGGACGTCAAGATACTGGTAGGGGTGCACCTCCTGTCTGGGTCCATGGTCCAGGGATCATCTTTTAGGTCAATTTTGGAAAGTAGGGTTTTGCTCAATAAGGGAACATGGAATTTTTTCACATAGGGGTCAACTTTGAAAATTCCTTGGATGATAACTTGTGGATAGAATTTCCACGTGGAACTTTCCTAAACAAACTTGCAAGACCTACTGAAACCCAATTTTGTTGCACTATTGGAATTCTATGCCCTGGGTAGGGATTGAATACATGTCCTTGAAATCCTCTAGGATTTGAGCTTCAACATGCCATAGAATGATGACTATGGCTCGGATCAATGAACCCTTGATTCCATTGGATTCAATACATTGGGATGGTTCTAGCGGTTCCCCTCTCCTACGGGTCCATGTCCTATGGATCACCTTTTAGGTCGATTTTAGAAACTAGGGTTTCTCTTAGTAAGGGAATCTGCAATTTTTGCACATAAGGGTCTACATTACAAATTACTTTACCAAGAACTTATGGATATAATTCCCACATGAAACCTTCCTAAACCAACTTACAGGATCACCCGAAACCTTTTTTCACGGTTGGAATTCTTTGCCCCAATTAGGGATTCAATAGGTGTGCCTGAAAGCATCTAGGAGGTGAGTTTCAACATGCCGTAGAATAATGACAGTGGATTGGATCGATGAACTATCAATTTTGTTTGATTCAAGAGATTGATATAGTGCCAAGAGTGCCCCTATCCTCTGGTTCCATGGCCCATGGATAATACTTTAGGTCGATTTTGGAAACTAGGGTTTTGATCAATAAGGGAATGTGCAATTTTTGTACATAGGGGTCAACTTTGCAAACTCCTTGACCCAAAAATTGTGGCTAGAGTTTCCATGTGGAAACCTCATAAACACAGTTGTGGAATCTCTTGGAACCCATTTATGTTGCACGCTTGGAATTCTATGCTCTAGGTAGGGATTCAATAGGTGTCTTTAAAAGCCTCTAGGAGGTGAGCTTCAACATGCCATAGAATGATGACTGTGGATTATATTAATGAATTTTGGACTCCATTGGATTCAGGACATTGGGATAATGCCAAGAGTGCACCTCTACTATGGGTCCATGGCTCAGGGATCATCTTTTAGGTCAATTTTGGAAAGTAGGATTTTTCTTAGTAAGGGAATGTGCAATTTTTGCGCATAGTGGTAAACTTTGCAAATTCCTTGACCAAAAAATTGTGGATAGAGTTTTGATTTGGAACCTACCTAAACACACTTTCAATACCTCTAAAAACCTAGTTTTTGTTGGACAATTGTAATGCAATGAGCTAGGTAGGGATTGAACAGGTGTCCCTGAAATTTTCTAGGAGGTGAGCTTCAACATGCCATCGAAGAATGACCACATATCAAATCAAAAAATATTTGAATTAGTTGGATTAAAGAAATTGAGATAGTTAAATTGGTTTCTCTCTTTGTTGGTTCCATGCCCCATATATTTTCTTATAGGATGATTTTGGAAATTAGGGTTTTTCTTAGTAAGGGCCTGTACTTCTTTTTCACAATGGCATCAACTTGAAAATTCCTCGACTAAGGAATTTTGGCTAGTGTTCCCACATAGAAAATTTCTAAACACACTTTTGGGACTGTTAAGAACCCATTTTTGTTGCATGGTTGGAATTCTATGCCCCAGGTAGGGATTCAATAGGTTTCCTTGAAAGCCTCTAGGAGGTGAGCTTCAACATGCTATCACTAGTACAAAATGAGGAATTTCTAACTACATGACTAAAAAATCTAGTCACCATAGTTCTTTCAAGTGATTTACTACTAAATATGAGAAATTTTGAGTCACCCAACTATAAACGATTAAATTTAACAACTAATTTAGTCATGAGTTGACAAATATGAGTAGATAATAAATGACATAGTTAAAAATGACTAACGTAATTGGCCAATTTAGTCACGATATAAAAAATGACTAGCTACAAGAATATGAATTAGTCATTTATGCTAGTCATTTTTAATTGTGTCACTCCTACAATATTGGAAAACTGCAATTATGACAATGAAGTGTTACAATTTAGTAAATTTTGTAAATTTTCTACCTTCTATCTCTGACCATGTGTAGGCTAACAATTATGAATCCAAAATGAAATTGTGGGGTTAGAATATCTGGTGTTTTTCCCAGGTGGGGATAATGTTAGGTCTTTGTGGATTATTTCAGATGATGTGCTTTAGTTCATATTACTTTCCAAATATAATATTGGGATCACAAATCCTAGATGATATATATGTTAGAAAAACCTTTTTTCTATAATAATTCCATGCACCTAGATCTTCAAAGATCCAATAAAGAAATTGCACAAAATTGTTGTTGACCATCTTTATCCATGCTGCACCATTGAAGAAAACCATTAAGTGACAAAGGAAAATTACTAGGTGCATACAATTGTGAATTAGGTAGAACTAGTACATATTGATACCCAAAATCATCATAGATAGTTCTTGATCCTTCAATGTGAGAGTCCCTAGTCCCATGTTGAGGTGCCTTTCTAACTTCGATATAGCTATCATTATATGTGATTATTAAAATAGCTGCACCAGTCAATGTAGCTTCACTAGGCTCAAATCCTTTAAACATCATAGTAGTTGATCCATTAATTGAACCACTAGAAGAACCAAGAACAATATTTTAACCAATCGAAGAATCAATTATAAATTGGGGTGCTAACGCAAAACCAGTCTCAGATCCATATGCAGTAAAGGTAGAGGCCCCATCTCGGAGTTTTGGGTAAATATTTTCATTAATCCTCTCTGAGGCCCAAACTCGCATAATATGATATGTATAATGCAGTGATGGCCTCTCTGTATCACTATAAAGTTAAACCTCCTTTCTGCATTGGTGGGTAGGTAAATTTTGCATTTGACGTCACCACCCACCTGATCCACGATGTGCACAACTCTTCTACAACGTCCTCGATCCAAGTTTATTATATGTACTACTATAAAAAACAACATTAAAATAAATATTATATTTATATAAAACACAAATTAGTTATATTTTATATTAATCCTATTTTATAAAAGTAAACAAGTTTATAATAATTATTAAACCAAATATAGTATATAAAAAATTAACATAATATATATAATAAAAGTAAAAATAAAACACATATATGAAAATATAATTTCTAAAACAAAAAAACTATATAAAAATGTAGTGCTCGACCCACCTCTGTTTGACGACATTCATGGTCGATATTCCTGAACCCATGGAGATTTTATCCTCCAATTCCAAAGATGACTACTCAACCAGCTTTTGGGCGCCAAATAACCTGTCCAAGCAGATTGGTGGCGCCAAATATGTTTCATTGGCTAGAGGCGAGGAGGGTTCGGTGGGTTATGAGGGGCAAGTAGTGTGAATTGGGTGGCATTTTTCATCATTTATTAGGCCACCTTCGATACTGGTTGAGGAAATTGTGATGGATATTCACCATTGTTGAAGGTTTATAATTTGGGTATTTAATTTCCATTGCTTCCTCGGATAAAAAAACATTGGAGAGAACCTAGAGGCTCTTGAAGATGTGAGCCATGAATTTTGCATCTCTAGAGTCCAAATCACCTTCTTCCCTTACAAAATTGCAGGTAAGTTTCTTGGTTTACTGTGAATTTTTAACTTTTGCATGATAATATTGGTTATAATACTGAAGTGTAGGTAGCTAGGTTAAAATCCCATGTAAGTTTCTTGCTTTATTGTAAATTTTTAACTTTTGCATGATAATATTGGTTATAATACTGAAGCTTAGGTAGGTAGGTTAAAATCGCAGGTAACTTTCTTGGTTTACTGTGAATTTTTAACTTTTGAATGATAATATTGGTTATAATATTGAAGTGTACGAAGGTATGTAGGTTTTTTAAAATGCTGGAGTTATGGTAGTGTAATTCCATTCCATCCTGGAACAACTTAACAAATTCCAATGGAAAGAAAATATGTTTCCTGATCTTCTCTTCAACTCTCAATCCTATTCATACAATATTGCATTTATATGTTTCAATTCTTATTCCCATTCGTACTATTACCAGACCGCTCTCAACTAGTCCTTACATACTATTTTGAACAAGTCTTTACTAGTTGGATTCAGATCATGGGAGTTCAATGGTCCATACAAACCATCAACTTCCCTTTCATGAGATGTTTCATATTTGTTTCCTTTCATTTTAGTGCCATTTACCCACAATTTGTCTCTTCATAACCCTTGCATAAACTGGAAGCTTGGTTCAGTCACTTGGACTTAAATCTTTGGATCACCTTACTAAACGTTTCAGGCAAGATTGAGTCCATCCAATGTTGATGTAATTGTAACTTTGGAATGTATTCACTTGTATTTCTTATGTATTGTAACCCGATGTTTATTGCGGGATGTATTTGTAATGTACTTGAGTCATGTCATGCCCCTATTTTCCTATTGGGAAGTTTCTATAATGTAAACAAGTCATGTCAAGTCAAGGTGGTTAACTCTCCTATTGTCTAAGGGTTAAAGTCCTTGTAGTTTCGGGGCACTAGGGTTATTAGACTCACCTAGTGAAGTTGGCCCTAGTTGGGTTTAGTCAAGTCAGGAATTAGTATAAATAGAGAGCTAGCCTCTCTATTTATTACACACTCAATCACACTCAGTTGTAGCGCATAGCTGAGGAAGAGAAAGACATTGGGGCAAGGAAGAAAGAGGTTACCGCTGTTGGGATATCGTCTTACTATTTTTGGGTTTCACTTTGGTGTTGATTCTATCTCTGAGGAAGTTGCGAGGTTTTCTCCGTTTATGGTTTCCCTGTGTAAAAACACTGTGTTCATTGTCTCTTGTGTTTGATTGCGCTACTTGTTGTTCTCTCAGCCAAAGATCCTAATGTTATGCTAGCTTAATGTTAAAAATATAACATGGTATCAGAGCTAACCTGAGAAGAAGACACTATGCAGCTGCGGGAACTAGGGATTCCTATTTTTTGGATCTCTCTCCACATATTTTCAGCAAACATAGGGTGGAATAACTCTCCTCCCTAGGGTGCATCTTTATGTCAAAACAAAATCCAATTCTAAGGTTTTTCAGTTTTGGACCCGACACTACTGCCAGAAATTAGGGCTTTTCACTTAAGTGGAATTTTTTAGTGATCCCAAGCCTGGATTTATCTCCTCCCCAAAATAAAAGTTAGGGATCAAATTCAAAGCATTTGGTTGGACAGAACTACGAAAAATCAAAACCCTAATCTGCTTCTGAACCAGCACTGCAAGATTTCAGCTCCAAATCCAAATCCGACATCTTAACCTAGTAAGATCTAAATCTTTTGTATTTCTATTTGAGGGTCTTAGTTAATATGTCTCATCATACCAGGCTTGATGAAAATCTTGAGGGAGATGATAACTTCTGAGCTTGGAAGTATAGGATATCCCTGGTCTTGGAATAAAATGAGTTGGACTCCTATATCGATGAGGAGGTTCCAGTTCTAGAGGGAGATGAGGCCAAGGCCTTACATAAGAAAAATTTGGTTATGGAAAAGAGGATCATTGATGATTCAATCAAGGATCACCTCATTCCATAGGTGTCCTCCCTCAAGACACCTAAAGCGATGTTTGATGCTCTAACCAAACTGTTTGAAGGGAAGAACATCAATCAGAAGATGACTCTAAGGAACTAGTTGAAGAATGTAAAGATCCAAAATGACGAGACCATCCAGTCATACTTCACAAGGGTCTCCCAGATCAAAGAACAACTCGAAGCAGTAGATGAAGAAGTGGAGAATGCAGTAATTGTGATGACAACTTTGAATGGCCTCCCTAGGTCATGGGATTCTTTCATCCAAGGAATCTGTGCTAGGAAGAAGTTAGTCAAGTTCAGTAGACTATGTGAAGAATGTTCTCAAAAAGAAGCTTAGATAGCATCTTAAGAAGAAAATATGGGAAGTGAAGATAAAGCTCTCATAGTACACTCCAAGAAAGGAAGAAGGGGAAATCATCATCACCAAGGTAAGCATTCTCATCAGAAAAATAACATTGCAAGAAGGGATCCATCCAAACTCAAATGTTATACATGCGATGAAATAGGACATTATGCTAGAAACTATCCCATGGGTAAGAATGGATCCAAGAAGAAGAGGAACTCCAAAAGAAGACATCATGCTCAACCTGCTAAGGATGATGATACTCCCAGGAAGAGAGTAAAACAAGAAAGTGAAGACTCTTCAAGTGAAGATGAATATGTTTTGATCTCTGCTCTCACAGGAACTGTCACTCATGGAAGAAAAGATTGGCTTATTGAAAGTGGAGCTTCCAAACACATGACAAGTTTCAAGGAATCCTTTGAGAAACTATTTGAACATAATTCATCCCATAAGGTGAAACTTGGGGATGACTACCAATATCCCATAAAGGGTAGTGGTGAATCCTCCTACAAGCTATACTCTGGAAAGTCTATGAAAATGAAGGATGTCTTGTTTGTACCAGGACTAAAGAAGAATCTTCTATCCATATCAGCATTAGATGCAAAAGGCATGAGGGTTTCATTTGTATATGGCCAAGTCCTCATGTGGTCAAGAGGAAAGACTATTGATGATGCAATAGTAATTGGAGAACAAGAAGGAGGATTATACAAATTGAAGGGCCATCCAGAACAAGCTTTGGTCCATGACATAGTAGAGCCAAATGAACTTTGGCACAGAAGGCTTGCACATGTGCATTACATAGCACTATCACTTGCAAGCAAAGCTGTTGAAGGTCTTCCAGAAATTCAAGCAAAACATGAAGGGGTGTAAAAAGGATGTGCGAAAGGAAAGAATACAAAGAAGACATTTCCAAGTAGTGAGAGCAAGTCAAAAGGAATCTTGGAAATCATCCACTCTGATGTATGCAGACCAATGTCATCAAGTTCACTAAGCTGGTATGTATACTATGTTTCTTTTATTGATGACTTTTCTAGGAAGACATGGATTTACTTCATGGAAAACAAAGATGAATTTTTCAGCAAGTTCAAGGAATTCAAAGCCAGAATCAAGAACCACACAGAAAATAATATCAAGACCTTTCGATCAAATAATGGTGTAGAATTCACATCAAATGAATTCAAATACTTATCCAAAGAATCAGGGATTAATAGGGAGCTATCCACTGCTTATAATCCACAACACAATGGGGTTGCATAAAGGAAGAATAGAACTATCATGGAAGCTACAAGAGCAATGCTTCTTGATGAGGATATTCCCATGCATCTATGGGCAGAAGCTGCTAGAACAACGGTGTATGTACAGAACCGTACTCCACACAAAGTACTAAAGAACAAGACTCCTGAAGAAGTCTTCTCCGGAAAGAAGCCAGAAGTCAGCCATCTCAAAATATTCGGTTGTCTAGTGTACATACACATTCCAAAAGAGAAGAGAATGAAACTAGATCCTTCAGGAAAGAAGGGTATATTTGTGGGATACTCTGAAAACTCAAAGGCTTACAGAATATACTTCCCAAGATTCAAGAAGATAAACATCAGCAGGGATGTAACATTTGATGAAGACACAACTTACAACAAATCTAGAAAGAGACCTGCTAAAGAACCTGATGAAGTAGAAGCACCCAGAATTCATGATACAACCATGAATGAAGAAATTCAAGAAGAAGATCAAGAATTTGAAGAACCACAAAGACTTTTAGATCCACCTCAGGATAAGAATTCTCACAAGAGGAAACCTGCTTGGGTACAAGAAATTATCCAAGGTGTGGAAAGATATGGGGCTCCAGAAGAGAATCATAGAGAAAGAAAGAGAACCAGATCCTGCTCCGGATACGTAGCCTTACTATGTGATGTTATTAATAAATAACCTTGCAACTATGAAGAAGCGACAGAACGGAAATAATGGAAGGATGTTATGATCAAAGAATATCAATCGATCATGAAGAATGATGTTTGGGATGTTGTCCCAAGACCAGAAGGGAAGTCGGTTGTAACTTCCAAATGGATCTACAAGATCAAGCATGCTGTAGATGGTAGCATAGAGAAATATAAGGCAAGATTTGTGGCTCATGGCTTCTCACAGAAGGAAGCAATATATTATGAAGAAACCTTTGCACCTGTAGGCAGATACACTTCCATCAGATCGGTACTTTCTTTGGCTGCAGTAATGAAATGGAAGATACACCAAATGGATGTCAAGACTGCTTTCTTGAATGGTGTAGTGGAAGAGGAAGTGTATGTAGAACAACCACTTGGATTTGAGATACATGATAGGAAGCCTCATGTGTGCAGATTGAAGAAAGCCCTGTACGATTTGAAACAGACACCCAGGGCATGGTATGGTAGAATTGATAGCTTTCTATCTAGTTTGGGCTTTACCAAGAGTAAAGCATATTCCAACCTTTACTACAAGGTTGAAGATGGAAACCTAGTGATGCTCCTACTCTATGTAGATGATATGTTTGTAATAGGTATGGATGGGTTGATTGTTGATACGAAGAGAAAGCTTGTTGTCGAGTTTGAAATGAAGGACTTGGGTATGATGTGTTATTTCCTAGGTATGGAGGTGTGGAAAAATGTAGATGGAATCTCCCTCGGACAAGGGAAGTATGCAGTAGAGATCTTGAAGAGATTCGGGATGATGGACTGCAAGGCCATAACCACACCTATGGCATCGAACCTGAAGCTATTGAGTGACTTCATCAGAGTCAGTTGATGCTATGATGTATCATCAGATGATTGGGTCCTTGATGTACCTAACGAACACGAGACTAGACATTTGCTTTGTTGTGAACACCTTGAGCCCGTTCTTGATAGATCCGATACATGTTCACTTGATTGCTGCAAAGCATATTCTGAGGTACCTGAGAGGTACAATTGATTATGGGCTCAAGTACGAGGTGAATCATAAGATTAACCTAGAGGGTTATGTTGATTAAGATTGGGTAGGCAATGCCATCGATAGGAAGAGCACTTCAGGGTGTTGTTTTAGTATGGGATCAGGTGTGATCTCTTGGTTTAGCAAGAAACAATCTTGTGTGGCACTGAGTACAACTAAAGCAGAGTATGTCACATCTTGTTCAGCTAGTTGTGAGGCAATATGGCTGCGGAAGCTACTGTCTGATTTATTTGATCTCCAGATGGATGCTACTTGTATACATTGTGACAACCAGAGTTGCGTAAAGTTGTCATAGAATCCAGTGTTCCATGATAAGTCAAAGAATATCGAGATCAAGTATCACCATATTAGGGATATGGTGCAGAGGGGAGCAGTGAAGCTCTAGTATGTTGCAACAGAGGAACAAATAGCTGATGTGTTGATGTAGTTGTTGACTAGGGTGAAGTTCGAGTACTTCAGGGAGAAGCTTGGTGTTCTCCATATCAAGGTTTCCTCTAAAGGGAAATGATGAGACCCAAAGCCGTTATGACATGAGAGGATTGGTTCCTTCCATGGTCAGATGTAAGGGCTGAGCCATTTTTTCATGGTGAGAGGATTGGTTCCTTCCATGTCAGATGTGAGTGCTGAGCCATTCTGATGTGATTATAGGATTGGTTCCTACATGATCAGAAGTAAGCGCTGAATGCCATTCTGGGAATGGAGGCACCTGGTCAGTTACTAGGTAGCTCAGTCTGGGACTGGGGGGAATTTTGATATGACTGTAGGATTGGTTCCTACATGATCATATGTGAGTGCACACCCTTTCAAAAATGCATGTTGGATTGGTTCCTTGCATGTGTCGAATGTAAGTGCAGATCCCTTTCAAACATGCATGTTGGATTGGTTCCTCGCATGTGTCGAATATAAGTGTTGAGCCTTTCTGACATTGGTTGTTAGATATAAGTGCAGAGCCTTTCAGCATGGAGGATTGGTTCCTTGCATGGTCGAGTGTAAGTGCCAAGCCATTCTGACATTGGTTGACGGATGTGAGTGCTGGGCCTTTCTGACAAGGTTGTGGGCTATGTTACCACATGGTCAGATGTGAGTGTTGGGCATGCCTTTTTGATATGATTATAGGATTAGTTCCTACATGATTAGATGTAAGTGTTGGGTGGGCCATTCTAACTTAGGGTCAGATATAAGTGCTGGACAAGACCTACATGGAGGGTAGGCCTACAACCAGCATGAAAAAGAGTTGGCTCTGTAGAAATTCCCGTGATGAGAAGAATCATGAGATAGAACCTGTGAAGATTCAGTGTTGATGATCTAGATCTAGAGATGATGCTCCAGAGATGATCCAGATTGAGGGATGATCCAGATCCAGTGATGATGATCCAGATCCAGTGATGATGATCTAGATCGAGTGATGATCTAGATCCAGGTGAAGATGACTTGAAGATGAAGGTCACTTGAAGATAGAGATGACTTGAAGGTGAAGATGACGAAGACTCGATGATGATCTAGATGGTACAGAGAAGAATACTTGTTCTGATAAATTGTGTCGAGAGAATATCTTCCTAGATAAGAGGGAGTGTTGATGTAATTGTAACTTCAGAATGTATTCACTTGTATTTCTTATGTATTGTAACCCGATGTTTATTCCGGGATGTATTTGTAATGTACTTGAGTCATGTCATGCCCTGATGTTCCTATCGGGAAGTTTCTATAATGTAAACAAGTCATGTCAAGTCAAGGTGGTTAACTATCTTATTATCTAAGGGCTAAAGTCCCTGCATTTCCAGAGCACTAGGGTTATTAGACTCACCTAGTGAAGTTGCGCCCTAGTTGGGTTTAGTCAAGTCAAGAATTAGTATAAATAGAGAGCTAGTCTCTCTATTTATTACACACTCACTCACACTTAGTTGTAGCGCATAGCTGAGGAAGAGAACCACATTGGGGAAAGGAAGAAAGAGGTTACTGCTGTCGGGATATCATCTTACTATTTTTGGGTTTCACTTTGGTGCTAATTCTATCTCTGAGGAAGTTGTGGGGTTTTATCCATTTATGGTTTCCCCGAGGAAAATAACTGTGTTCATTGTCTCTTGTGTTTGATTGCTGTGCTTGTTACTCTCTCAGTTAAATATCCTAATGTTATGCTAGCTTAATGTTAAAAATATAACATCAAGTAGATAAAATAATCATTTATTCCATTCAGACACTAAAATATCTCTATGATGGATGATGTGAATGGATATCTCTCTCATATGCAATGACTTATATATATACGTCTTTGGATGGATGTTGTTGACCCAAACAACCAACATAGAAACATGGGCTATTGTTTACTTCAAGATAGATGGAAAATTGACTGTATATGTATATGTATGTCTTTGGATGGTATCTCCCCATCTCCCAACTGAGTTAGTGGATATCCAGTATCAATGAATAACCATTTGTTCTCACTCTGTATCTCTTCCTCTCTCATCTTAATTAGTAGATAGCCAATATTTTTCATTAAAGGAGTAGGATTTTGTTCAATCCAGATCTAGTGATAGAATTCCTCATGCTTGATGGTGATATGAATGTATACAATGGAATGGATACAATAGTTAATTAATCTACATATTTCTTCAAAAAAATCATTTGATGCAATGGTTGGCGTGTTTATTCTCCATAGCTACTTATAGCCTATAGCTTGTAATAGAAGGGGTGGATTCCATAGCTAGTTAGAACATATGAATATATTTACTTGGTTTGGTGTTAGTATTTCAATCCCATGGTGTTTTCCCTCCCGAGTGTGTGTAGTGCATAGTGCATATGTTTTCCACTTAATGGGAAACATATAAAACATGAAAATTCCTAGAATGTGATAAGTACCCATCCCTTTGTACATTAGTAATTTAGGATGTTTTTCTCCCATGGTAATCGGTACGTCAACCATTGGATCTATGATGGGTCAAACCATACCCTTTTTAGGATGATACCCAGACATCATACATCATATTATGTTTTTATAAATTGTCTTCTTTGTACCATTTTTCTTTCTCAAGGGACCTTTGTCTTCCAATTTATTAACATTGATGTTTATTAGTTGTTTTCTTCTCTCTTAACCACAATATAATGCATTAATAGTTTGTGTAGTTCTCTCTTTGGTTGCATAAAGAATCCAACATTGATTGTTTAGATTGAATTGGACTGGTCACCATAGTGAATACAACTGTATGACTTAGTTGGGTGTTTTAAAATTTAAAATGTCTGTTTTAAACTTTAATATAAAATGACTGTTTTATTTTAATTTTTTTTGTGTTTTTTGGCTTGTTGGCATCCTGTGGAGGATTCCATCATGTCCTACAAGCCTATAGGAAGCCCTGTATGGATTCCTACATTCTTGTAGGAAGCCCCTTGTGGCTGCCTACTGTTAAATTTTCATATGCTTAGCTAAGACATCAGTACTTCATTTCATTTTCATAACAAAAGCATATAAAAAGGATCACTGAAAGATAGACAAGCACAACAATACAAAAGGAACACAAAGATTTATCTTGGGAAAACCCTAAAGGGAAAAACCCAGCAAAAGCTTCCTCAATATAGATGCCCCAAAAGGATAAAAGATAAAAGATAAAACCAACAAGGAGATCAAAGCCTGATCCTCCTCCTTCTCCAGCTACTTCTCTTCTCCACTAATGCGCTACACAAGTGAGAGTGTGTGTTCCAAATGAGGAGCACTACACCTCTATTTATATTCATCCATTCACTTAAGTTAACTCATCTTTCATGTAGGCTCGAGTTAATCATGTAGGCTCAAGTTACACATGTAGGCTCAAGTAACCACACTGGGGTGCTAATGACCCACCTTTACAATTAGAGGGGACTGCTGATCCGTCAGACCTCAACTTATGTGCATTAAAAGTTTGTTGTAAAAGAATGCGTTCAATAGGTTAATTAATGGAACAACATTAACAGAAATGAAATGCGCAGAATGGAAAACAACACTGATAAACAGATGTAAAGAAGAAACACAGAAACAGAGAATCACAAACAGAAGTTGATAACGGAGTTCACCCCCTCCACTAGGCTACGTCTCCGGGTCCCTCTCCAATGGGAACCGATCCAATTAATCTCTTAGAAATGGTACAAAATGGTCCTGGAATCAACTTCAACAACTATAAACAGAATGTTGTACAAAGTCTTGAAGACCTCTCTTCTGGAAATTACAATTAGCATTCAAAGACAAAGAAGGATAAACTATAACAGAGAATGTCGACTTCTACAGTAACAGCATCTAGACACATCACAGCAAAAGCTCTCTAAGCTTCTCATAACAGAGAAACAACGCTCTGCACTCTAAAACAGTCTGCGTCTCCACTCTGTCCCCCTCTCGGTGGTCAGCCTCCTCTATTTAAGAGTTCAGAGGAAGGATAAGTAACGGATTCTTCTTTATGGTCGTTACAACCATATGCTAAAACTGAATCATGCCATTCCGCCAAGTCACGCCCAAGCGTTATGTTACCACGACGTTCCATATCCCCGAAACATTGCAACCAACTCCATGCACATGTGCCGACTCACGACACATTGTAATGACTTACAACTGGGCTATGCCATGTAATGTAACCGTTTGATGTCACCATCAACTTCGCAGCATAAACATGTCGTGGCATATAAGGACTTCGCCATATACCCGATCTGCTATCGCAACATATAAATGTCGCGGTATATAAGGACTTCGACGAACCATTCGATATTCAACTTGACAGTTCGTAAGCTGCGTGGCCCATACATAACTACGCGCCCGTGCGATAAGCTGCGCACCATGCGATAACTGCGCGACGTGCGATAATTGTGCTGCACATCCCCTGTGATAACTGCGCGGGCTGTGCATATAATGTTTAGCATATGAGTTAAAACCATATATTAATATACATTGTACCATATTGGATCAGTGTGATTTTAAAGATGAATAATCCACCGGTTCATTCCTCCCCATTGAAGAGCTTTTGGACCACCAAAATCTTGAATCATTTGGCAAGTAAGTGAGGGTATAGCTCCCTCACTTTTCCAATCTCCATCCATCTTGATTTTCTAGGATGCATGCCTTTAAGCCCCACTCGAAGGTACTCAGCATTCCCCCTTCGTGAAGTCCTTACATTTCTGTCAAGACTAACGTCATCCTGCAACTCTTTCATATATTCAGGTGCCAAATCATCAATTGAAGGAATCTGTATGTTAGTTTCCTCATCCATGATCATAGGAGGCTCATACAGTTTAAGATTCTCAACATTGATAATTGAATAAATTTGCATGTATGGAGGTAAATTCAAGTGAAAAGCATTAGTACCGATCTTTTCCAAGATCTCAAAAGGACCATACCGGATAGGTTTAAGCTTTTTACCTTCACCTTTCATTCTTTCTTTGGTAATATGTAACCAAACTCGGCCAACAACCTAAAATTGATGATCAACTCGATGCTTGTCATGCCTGGCTTTGTACTTTGCCTGGATCTTCTCCAACTATTCTTGAACTGCCTGTTGCACTGCTTGGATTCTCTGAATGAACCTTAGAGCTTTATCTGCATCATGATGTCCATCCACTGCATCTTTGCCAAAAGAGAAGTCCATCGGTGTTTTTGGAAGATAATCAAAACAAGTTTCAAAAGGAGATCTTTTTGTGGAAGAATGAACTGCATGATTGTAAGCATGTTGTATATACTGCAACTGCTCATCCCAAAGTTTAGGATGTTTACTACAATATCCTCTGAGCAGCTGAACCACTGTCCTGTTCACTACCTCTGTTTTCCCATCGGTTTGTGGATGAAAAGCTGTACTTTTCTTCAGTTTAGTATACATAAGCTCCCATAAAGTTGACCAGAATTCTCACAAGAACCGGGATTCTCGATCATATATAATAAACATGGGTAGCCCAAAATGTACCCAAACATTCTGAAAGAATAGATGAGCTGTTTGTTCAGCAGTGATCTGTTTGTTACATGGCATTAAGATACACATTTTGGTGAATCTATCCACAACAACATAAAGGTAATCATGTCCTTTCCTAGAAATAGGTAGTCCTCCTACAAAGTCGATAGAAATGTTTTCCCAAGGACGAGAAGAAACTGGAAGAGGTGTGTACAACCCCAATTTCCTATTGCTAGGCTTACTTGTCACACACATAACACAACCTCTTATATATTTAGCTACAGTTTCTTGCATTTGAGGCCAATAACAATGATTCTGCAATACAGACAATGTTTTACTTACACCAAAATGTCTTGCAATCAATGAACTATGTGCTTCTCGAATCACATGCACTCTTTCTTTCTCTAGAATACAAAGTTTACCAAGATGATACAAAAGTTGATTATGCACATAATAGTTCTCTTCCTGTTTACCATGTACTAGTGATGCATATACTTTCTTAAAATCTTTATCTTCTGCATACTGTTCAATATAACTTTCATGTGTCAATGAACTGTTTTGAAGAATGATTGAAGCATTTGTAGGAGGCCTTGATAACATGTCTGCTACCTTATTATGAATTCCCTTTTTGTACTTAATTACGAGATGAAACTATTGTAAGAATCCCATCCATCTTAAATGCCTACTTTGTTGTATTTTAGTCTGAGATTGTAAATATTGAAGTGGCTAATGATCAGTATGTATGACTGTTTCTTTTCCCATGATGTAATGTTTCCACTTCTTCACACTCTGTACTAAAGCATACAACTCTTTGCCATAGGTCATATAGTTACTTACCGCAGTAGAGAATGTTTTTGAATGGTAACAAACTGGCTTTCTCCCTTGCATCAAAACGGATCCCATGGTAAACCCACTGGCATCGGTTTTGATCTCAAATGTCTGCTGCAAATCCGACAACGTCAGAACTAGTGTTGTGCTAATATTTTCCTTCAAAGTGTCGAAGGCTCTCTAATGCTTGCCTCCCCATTGGAAAATTTCTTTAATGCTTGTCAACGCATGTAATGGAGCAGCAATGGAAGAAAACCCAGAAATAAATTTCCTCCAATACTGAACCGCACCCAAAAAACTTCTGATTTGAGTAACGGTGTTTGGCCGTGGCCAGTTTACAATGACAACAACCTTGGCTGGATCCACTCGTAGGTGGCCTCCACCAATAATATGGCCCAGATATACTAAAGAAGTTTTAGCAAATTCACATTTGGACATATTTACATAAAGCTTCTCCTTTCTCAGTACATCTAAAACATTCTTCACATGTACAACATGCTCTTCCCATGTTTTGCTAAACACAAGGATATCATCTAGATATATAATTACAAAATCATCAATGAATGAACGGAAGACATCATTCATGACCCACATGAAAGTAGCAGGTGTGTTATAGAGCCCAAAAGGCATCACAAGCCATTCATACAAACCCTGTTTCATTTTAAAATCTATTTTCCAAGCATCATTTTCAGCAACACGGATTTGATGATACCCACTATGCAGATCCAATTTTGTAAAGTAAGTTGCATGTTTCAACTGATCAAGCAAATCATCAATGTGGGGAAGAGTATACCTGTTTTTAATGGTGATTTTGTTAAGGGCCCTATAGTCGATGCAAATCCTCCAAGACCCATCCTTCTTCGGAACCAAGACTATAGGAGAGCCACAAGGAGAAGTACTTGGCCAGATGACCCCCTTCTTAATCAAATCCTGAACCTGCTTCTTGATTTCCTCATTTTGCATCATAGACATCTGGTACATGGCTATGTTCGGGAGTGGCACATCCTGCTGCAAATGTATCTCATGATGAATCTCTCTCTTTGGTGGTAACCCCTTCGGATCTTGAAACAAATCATCATACTCATAAATGATTTCAATTAGTTCAGATTTATGCTTAGGATCACACCCTTCAAAATATTTAGAGACCTCATCATTTTTCACCTTAACCATCATCAACACAAAATTCTTACTAGCATTTACCAACCTCTTCATTTGTCCTGTAGAGACTATGGATAGATTGGTCTTTATCTTATGTGCTCGTACAATATATTCTACACCATCTTTAAAAAGATGATACTTATTCTGCTTTCTATAAAATACTGCTTTCTAGTCATACAAATATGGACTCCCAAGTACAATTCCACAAATGTCAAGTGGTACTACATCTAATTCTACCTCATCCATGAAATTTTCAGTAATGGAAAACTTCAATACACATTTCTTTGTAACTTGCAATTGTGTATCATTAGTAACCCAACCTAGAGGATAGGGTTTTTCATGAGGCATAGTAAGTAAATGCAATTTCTTAACCACTTCTTCTGATATCAGATTTACTTGTGAACCACTATCAAACAATGTATCAATCTTTGTGTGATTTGCAATGACACGAATATGAAACAGTGCACTTCTATCTTTATCATTTAGCTTAGAAGTAGATGGCAGATTTGTACTTGCACTAGAACTTGATTTTGCATCAATGGGAAGTGAGATACTTTTATTCTTACCCTAGATTCCGATAGCTGTAACCTTTGTTTCATCACCTGAGTCAGATCCTAAGTCCTGAATAACTGTTGTAGTAGCTTTTGCTTTGCCGTTATCTTTTTTTCCTCCATACTTCTTTGGCCTTAAATCTGGATGAAGTTTCCAACACTTAGAGACATCATGTCCTTCTGACAATGCGAACATGTAGGCTTGTCACCCTCTTTCTTAACAGTAGCCATCTTCTTTTTCCCCGTATCTTTACCTTTCGACTTGCTGTCAAATTTAAAGGATTTATTCACAAAAGTATCATTAGCATGCTTCCCCCTAGCTTCTAAATGTGTAGCTTGAACACATACATCATCCAAGGTACTGGGGTTAAACATCAACAAAGTAT